>PVLA01019814.1:0-11477 GCA_004027455.1 Hydrochoerus hydrochaeris
TTTTTTTAACACCACTTATTAAAGAGGTTATCTTTCTTCCAGTGAATGCATTTGGAAACTTTGTCAAAGATAAGACATCTGAGTATGTCTTGAATTGTCTCTACATCTTCCAGTCTGCTCCACTGATCTTCCAGTCTGATTTGTTTTTTTTTTCTTTAATCACAGTAGCTTTGTATTATAATTTCAAATCAGAGATTGTGATGCCTTCTGCCTTGCCTTTGTTCCCCAGAATTGTTTTTCTATTCTATGTCTATTCTGATTCCAAATACATTTTAAGATTGTTTTGTCTTAATCTATGAGATGTCATTGGAATTTTGATTGGAATTGCATTCAATCTGCATGATTCTTTGCTGAGTATGTCCATTGTAACTATGTTGGTTCTTCCTATCCAAATGCAGTGACATGTTTTATTTTCTCTTATCCTCTTTTATCTTCTTTTTCAGAATGCTGTAGATTTCATTGTAGAGATCTTTTACCTCCTTTTGAGATTGATTCATAAATATTTAATTTTTTTTGGTGTTATCATGAAGGGTATGATTTCCCTAATTTCTCACTCAGTGAGTTTGTTATTTGTACACAGGAATACTATTAATTTTTGAATGTTCACTTTTTATCCAGCTAAGTGACCAAATTTGATTATTCAATCTGCAAATCTTTTGGTGGAGTTTCTGGGGTTTTCTCTATAGAGTATCATGTCATCATCAAATAATATTTTATTACTTCCTTTCCTACCTTTATTCTTTTTATTTTTTGTACAATAGTTTCAATTTTTCCAGAAATATGTTGAATAGGAGGATTGACAGTAATACACTTGTGTTATCTCTGATTTTAGAATGAAAACATTCAGCTTTTGAACATTTGGTATGATGTTGGCTGTTGGATAGTTATAGATGGCTTTTATCAAACTGAGATTAAAAACCATCTATTCCTGTTTTATGTAGGGTTTCATAATGAATAGTTATTGGATTTTGTCAAACTTTTTTTTTCTGAAACTATTGAGATGATTATGTGCGTTTTGTTCTTGGTTCTGTTGATATGGTACATATGTTGATTTGTTTATATTAAACTGTCACTATGTTACTGGGATGAATCCTATCTGGTTATGGTGTATAATCTTCCTGATGATTTTCTGCATTCTCTTTGCTAGTATCTTATTGAGGATTTGGTGTCTCCATTCATTATGCAAATTGATTTGTAGTACTCTTTTTTGGTTTGATCCTTCTCTGGTTTTTCTATGCAGGTAATACTACTTCCAGGAATGACTGGGATTATAGATCCCCTTTAAATTTCATTAAAGTTTTTGAGGAGCAGTGGTTTCAAATCTTCCCTTACTTTATTATAAAATTTAGCGGTGAATCTATCAGGACCTGGGCTTCTTTCTTCTTTGATTTTTTATTGTTTCATTTACTGTTATTGAGATTTTTAGATTTTTTATATATTCTTGATTCTGATTTGGTGATTCATATATATCTAGGAATCTGCCCATTTCTTGTGTTGTCCATCTTATTTGTACACAGGTTCTCAAAGTAGATGCTGTTGATCTGGATTTCTGCAGGATCTGTTGTGGTTTCGCATTTTTCATTCTTAATTGCATAATGAAGTCTTTACTTTTCTTGGTAATATTGGTTAGGGGTTTGTCAATTTCATTTAATCTTTCAGAGTATGAACACTTCTACACTTTTCTTATGGGAAAATTCCTGAGAGTAAGAGATAATGAACATAAATATATATGCACCAAATACACATTCACCCAACTGTATAGAGTATATATTAATAGAGATGAAAAATCAGTTAAGCCGTACACCCAGTACATATAGAGAACTGAAAAAAAATCAGCCTCCCCCAAATTCAAAGACCCACTCCAAAAATGAGCATCTGAAATGAAGACACAATTCTCAGATGAAGAAATACAAATGGCAAATAAGTATATAAAAATGTTCATCATTGTTGATTTGAAAAATGCAAATTAAGACAACACTGAGATTCCATCTTTCTCCAGAAAGAATGACCAGGATCAAGAAAATCACCAATAACTAAAGCTAGAGAGGATCCATTGTGGTTTACACTTTTCATTCTTAATTGCATGGATGAAGTATTTTCTTTACTTTTCTTTGCAATATTGGTGAGGGGTTTGTCAGTTCCATTTAATCTTTCAAATAGTGAACTCTTCTACACTCTTCTGCACTGTTGGTGGAGTGTTAGCTGGTGCAACCACTGTGGAAATCAATCTATAGATTCCTCAAAAATCTGTTACTGGAGGTCCCATTGGTCCCATTTGACTTCTGGACATATTTCCAGAATTTAAATCATCTTACCACACGTGAAACATGTGCACCCATATTTATAGCACCACAATTTGCAATAGATGAATCTTGAAAACAACCCAAATGGCCAACAAACTGAGGAATGCATAAAAAAAGTTGTGTTATTTTTATGCTATGCAATACTACTCAGCAATAAAGAAGGATCACATTGAGGCATTTATAGGGAAATGGATGCAACTTGAGACCATACTCATAAGTGAAACAAATCAAACTCACATGTGTAAATACTATAGTGTCTCCCTAGTGTAAGAAACTGAAGAGTAAATAAGGTGAAAAATTTTCAATAAATATGGAGAAAGGGTAAGAAACTGCTGAAAGAGGAAAAAAAATAACTCAGGTAGTGAAAAGCAGAGAAGGAAGAGAAAAGAAAAAAGATATTAACTTGCATATATACACTTAAGTTTACTAAGATGATTATATTACTAATTCTATTAGTTTTTGGTGTAGAGAGGCTACACTGACTCTTTGTCTCAGACACATACAGTCAACAATGTTTTGGGAAAAAGCACAGGGCTTGAAACATTGCCCCCACCTCAGTGTAAAAACACTAGGTCCTGTAAAGACAAGAAGCAAACAAGTTATATAATTTAAGCATGCACAATTTAAGTTTCTTTGTTCTTTATCTCAATAAAAGCTGCTTGCTAAGGCTTGCAGAGCAGCAGCCATTTTTCTGACCCTTTGTGTGTGCAACCCTTTATTTTCCCTTTGCTTGCAGAACCCCAACAATGTGGAACACTATGTTGACACTCATAGAATTAGATCAATTTTGCATGTCTGTATCTGTTAAATCAAGTATCAATTTGAAGATTACTGAACAAAGCAACAAAATGTGTTAGGTTCCTACCACCTTGTTTTGAAAGCCTACATTGTTATTGTTTTGGGCTCTTTGTTACAGTTATTTATTTGTCTCTTTTGTTTCTTGTTTTTCTCATACTTTGTTTTGCTTTGCTTTGTTTTTTCCTCTAATACTGAAAGTAAAGATTTACATACATCAGCTTATAAATGCCTAACTCTTCTCCTAAATAATGCACAATTGATTTTATTATGTGTGATAATATGAACAGCTACACTGAAGAAAATGAGACATCATGATGACCATTGCTCATTTCCTATCATCTGGTTTTGAAGTACAATATTTTTATTCTTTATTTTGATTGGTTTGAATCTGTTTTCTATTATTTGATTTCAATAAGTGTGAAAGTATACACAGCTATTTTGAAGAGAACAAGAGACATCATGGTAGCCATCATTGATTTCCTATTGTCTTGTTTTGAAGCCCCATGAGGCTTTCATTATTTTGTTTTGATTGGTTTATACTATTTTGTTTTGTATTAATTTATTGTGTGTGAAGGTATAGACCACTATTTCAAAGAAAACAAGGGACACTATGGTAATCACTCTTGAGTTACTATTGTCTTATTTTGAAATTCTGTACTACTTATACTGCTTTTCACAGGCCTGTTTGGTTCTGTTTTGTTTTATTTTGTTTTGCTTTGTTCTGTTAAAAATGACAACAAAAAATTAAATAGATACAGAAATTAAAATTTTATTATATTTTTTCTTATTTATTCATTGTTCTTACACCTTTCACTTTTCTTAATTTCCTATATTTTTTAAGAGAAAAAAGACACAGAAAAGAAAAGCAAAATGTAAAAGAGGTAAACCAGCAACAACAAATCCAATACAATAACAAAAGAGGTTTACAAAACAAGATGATGGAAATGTGACAATGGCTGTAACACTACCTGTTACAACCTTCAAAAGGATTGTTAAGATGAACAGATATAAACATGTAAACTTGATGTAATCATATAAACATTACCTGTTTCTTTCCAATAAATAATACAATTAATAGTACAGACATTTTAGCTATCATATATATATATATATATATATATATATATATATGTAATTTATGTTGTTTTTCCTTTTCCCTTATGTCTTTTCCGCTTTGGTCTATCCCAATTACTTTTCCTCTTTGAGCAGTTTTTTACTCCTACACAGTATTTATTGTACAATTTGAATCATATATAGTTTTTCAGTTTCTTACACTAGGGAGACAATATGGTATTTACACATGTGAGTTTCTTTCACTTATGATTATGGTCTCAAGCTGTATCCATTTATTTATAAAAGTCTCAATGCAGCCTTTCTTTATCGCTGGGTAGTATTACATTGCATAAAAATGCAACATCTATTTTATCCATTCCTTACTTGATGGGCACTTGGGTTGTTTCCAAGATTTGGCTATTACAAATTGTGCTGCTATAAAAATGGCTGCACATATATCATTGTGGTATGATGTTTTCAGTTCTTCTGGGAGGATGCCCAAAAGTGGTATAGCTGGGTCAAATGGAATCTCTAATCCTAGCTTTTTGAGGATTCTATTGATTTTGACAGAGGTTACACCAACCTACACCCCCACCATCAGTACAGAAAAGTTCCTTTTTCCTACAGTCTCTCTAACATTTGCTATTGGTAGATTTCTTGATCTTGGCCACTCTTTCTGGTGTGAGATGGGCGCCCACAGTACCCTAATATCAAAAATATCCAGAACAACTAGACAATCAACAAAGATATATCACAACTGAGTCAAACCTGTGAACAAATGGACTTAGTAGATATGCATGGGGATGTTCTGCCCCACAACACCAGAATACATATTGTTCTCCTCTGCCCATGGGACATTCTCCAAAACAGACCACATACTAGTCCTTAGAACAAGCTTACGTAAATGGAAAGGAATTGAAATTATTCCATGGGTACTGTCAGGCTGCAGAGCAAGGAAATTAGAAATGAATGGCAAAAGAACAAAATTACATAAGCACATGGAAATAAAATAACACCCTCTTGAACAACTATGAGAAATTAGAGAAATATGTCAAATATGAGAAATTATATAAATACATAAAACATAAAAATTAGTCAAATATGTGAAATTAGAGGAAAGGAGAAATTAGACAGTTTCTACAGTTAAATGATAATACTGCTACAACATAACAGAAGTTATGTTACACAGTGAAAGCAGTCCTACTAGGCAGTCAACACTGACACCAGGAAAACAGAGTGACCTCAAATAAACAGCCTAATATTGAACCTCAAACTTCTAGGATCTGAGAGAAACATCTAAAACAATACCACACTCCATCACCGTGTTCATTGTTATTGATTTTCTTGTTGTTTTTGCTGCAACCAATGAAATGAAAGAATCTTGACAACGGTTTTCACTTGTGTTACTTAAATTCTTTGAGATTCTATTTCTTCACCAATTAAATGGGAATTTGAAGACATAGATTTACAATGTCCAAGGTACATAACACATGAAAACAAAAAATCATGGGCTCTGAATGCAGAAGAAATATTTTTCTGTTCTTATTAATTCTACCTTAACAAAAGAAGCTGAGAACCAGAGATGAGAAATTATCCAAGGTCACCCATTTATTTAATAATAGAAAAGAATTTAGAATCCAAATCTCTTAATAAAAAGTCTAAAGCACTTTTATTTTAATAAGATACCTTTATTAAAATCCTAAGATCTTTGGGCCTGGACAGTGAATCTTTCCAATGGAAATATCCAGGCATGGGTGCTCCAAGATAGAGTGGGTGGGGAAGATGCTAATGAAAGCCAAGAAAGTGAGATGGAAATATGGTAGTAGTTAAGTCACAGGCTAGGTAGCATTTATTAAATAGGAGTTGGAGCACTCAACCATGAAATATGTGGAAGGAAGGTTAATGTTCCAAGCTAAGGAAAATATGCCCAGCCTGTGATGCAGGGAGTGTAGTGTTGTAACAGATTCCTGGAAGGGAATGGAGCTAGGTGCTAAGGAGGAAGAGTACTTGAATGAGAAGTGGTGAGGGAAGTTAAGGAAACCCAGCTTTGTGTCTTGGATGTTACCATAAGTATTTTGCTTTTCTTTCATTAAAATGACTAACAATTATATGGTATTGAGAAAACTACAAATTAACCTGATTTATGATAAAGCAATGGTGACATTAATCCCATTAAAATTATGTTCTACTTTCAACTCTTAATGCTCTATGCAATTCTTTTGATGCTTACTTTAAAATGGCAAATAAAAGTTTGTACATTATCATGAGAAAACTTATATGTGGAACTATTTCTTTTTTAATTTATAATTTAGCATTATTGACCTTTTCCTACAGTCAGAGGCAGTTCTTAAAAGTCTCCATATTTTGAAATTGAAAATAGGTTTCTGTAAATTCTTTCACATCATGATTAAAGCAGGCTATTCAGTGGCAAGAAAACAGTTAGATAGCCTAAAAATAAACCATTAGAATAAATTATCTGTATATCAAAACAATGTGAGTTGTAAAGCAGTTACAAAAATGACTATTGCTGGGTATGTTTGCAAAATACTATTCATCAAATTTGGTTGCTTTATAAGATAAGATAGATATCATTTATTATTTGTATTTCCCTTTATTGAATTTTATGTTTGATTTTCTCATTGAATATTATTATCACCAAAGTTAATAATGGGTTGTTGGGAGTTAAACTAACAAAAGTTCACTTTAATTTGAGAGCTTTCTGGATCAGATGTGAATCTACACTGGTCACCACAATCGGGCAATTATAATGTTTCTTGTTTTAAGCAGTATTCAATTTTAGATTCACAGATTCATAAAACAGTTGAACCAATATCAGATCTTCATTTTTCACTAATTTACAGGTATAAAAATAAATCCTCTGTGAAAAGGAAAAGAATATTGGGAGATGACCTTTTATTCATGGAAGATATTGATACCAGAGGCAAGAAAAAGGGAAGGAAAAGCACCTTATAAAGTTCATGTCTCATTACACATGCTTCTGTCTCAATGAACACACATCATCTATATGATATTTTAGCAACTATAATTACTAAAGGACTAACCCAAAAGACATCATCTGTATTAAAAATTGAAATCACTGTGTAACTTGAAATGTGTTCTCAGTGCTATGTGTTTTTCTGGATGAAATCCACAATGAACAGAAAAGGCAGCAGTGAAAAAATTAGTAAATTTTAAATAAAATCTTGTCTTTATTTAACTCACTTCACAGTTTTGATGAGTGTATTCATGATAATGTTAGATGATAATATGGGGAATAATATGCAGAAAATTTGTAATCATTTTCTTCAAAATATAAAGTTAATTAGCACATGTTCTGCCAAAGCAAGCACAGCACACAGTTCATTAAACATAGAAAAATTTTCTTAATTTATTGTCAGAAAACTTTACTTTTCTTTGGATCTTTCAATAAAGCAGGATGTTTTATGTTGCTTTTCTGTAATATGGGGAAGGCAAACTTTTTCAAGCTACCTAACCTATAAGGTGATTAAAGTTATCATGAACATGCTTTACAAAGTAAAAATAAAATTACTTACATCAACATTATTTTCAAGACAGTCTACATACACTCAAGGAGCTGGAAAATTTAATCAGTCATAAAAATAAAGTATGTTATTTAAAATCATGTTTTTTTTAAATTATACCAATTCCTGTGATTGTAACGAAATATATAATTAACATTCTGTTTTGGAAAGTATTTTTGTAAATATTTTTGGTTTCATTAGGCAGCTTGTACTATTTATATGGGTCACATAAAGTCTAACAACTTATTCCAACATTGAATTAAGATAGGGGAGTTTTACAGTGGAATATAGTGCAGATGTCATTTGTACCAATCAAAAGTTAGTAATAGATGATCTATTTAAGAGGCAGAATATGATTATATTATTGAAAGTATTAAAAAGTAATATCATAGGTTTCTAAAAATGAATGTGAGGATAGAGAACATGCTACTTTATAAAAATATGCTAAAAAGAAAAGATGATTCTATCCATTTAAAAAATAGTTTAAATATAATTTTAAAATAAATTAAATTTCTTTCCATGTTGGAGGGAGTCACATGAAGAGAAGAGATCAGAGGAAAAGAGGAAAGAAGGAATGCAAAATGGAAAAGCCAGAAAGTTCATATACTTTGCCCAAATGTACATGATTATATTGTTAGGTTGAAGCATTGCATTAAAGTTGGAAACATGACCACCATACCAATACTCTTGAGGGCTAAAACATAATTCGATATCCTCTTTGGAATACAAATTATAAATCTCACTATATATTGATTGCTTTAAATCTAGTGATGGTATCCTCAGTTCTCTGTGTAGAAATACGTATCCTTCTATGTTGCAAACCTGATGCTTCAATCTGATTTTTATTTCTTCATCAAATAGAGAGAGGAAGAACCTCTCTGACTGTCCTTATTTGTAATATTTCTAACTACTTCCCATGTGCTGTTTTCAAACCAGCTCCAGTTGATTTCCATTTGAAATTTAAACCAGTTTGGAGAGAGGTCATAGGTAAGTAGAATTGCTTTCTCCCCATACGGCTTGGAAATTTTCCATCAGTGCGATTTACTAAGACAGATTTACACTGTTTTACATTCCCCCGTGCTTGAAATCCTTTTTTTAATAATTAAGTTTGTTAGTATAGTTACTCTGTCCTCTTAGTTCATATTTTGGTCATTTACCTTTTTGTTTTTCAACTGCTCATGGAATTAAGAATGCTTTCATTTCCTGTTAGGTTCAAGGATAGAGGTCTATGTTCATAGGAGATACACTATGTGCACAGATGAAATGCAGTGTCTCTTTATAGGACTGGGGCACAATGTTTGTGTACTTACCAAATAAAAAAACCCAGTGCTAGGATACGGATAGCATGAATTTCTTTGAGGGAGCATTAATGCTAGATTTAAATATTTCAAGTAAAAATGTAAATATATTTGTAGATAAAAGTCAAAATGTTATTTTTTAAATCTCTGAATGTTGATATTCCATCAATTTACACAAAAAACTACTTGTAGAAGTGAACTGAATTTTTCTGAATTTAATTTATTTGTTGTTCAAATAAAAGTACATATGCAAATGCATTATGCATTCTACTACAAAATAGCATTGAGACTGAAGTTTGAAAAAAACTTAGACTTAGCCTACAAGTCCTTTCAGAGAATTTTGGGTTTTAGAGAATTTTTCAGTATTTCATACTATTTTTGCACTCGCTCAGACATAAAAATGGATAATAAAAACAATTCATCAAAAAATTAAGGCCCAGAGACCTCATAACTTCAGGCATGAGTGGATTTGACATAGTGATGTTATTCCTTTTAACTGAAAATTTTGATATATATATATATATATATATATATATATATATATATTAAAAGAATCAACTTACATGTACCACACACTGTAAGAGATGTTAATTTGAATGTGTGACTCAAAACTCCAGCGACTGCATCAGAAACTCTCCTTTCAAAATCTCAAGTTATTCTTTTAAAATGATAACAGATATGT
This sequence comes from Hydrochoerus hydrochaeris, assembly GCA_004027455.1. Lineage (NCBI taxonomy): Eukaryota > Metazoa > Chordata > Mammalia > Rodentia > Hydrochaeridae > Hydrochoerus > Hydrochoerus hydrochaeris. The sequence goes on from PVLA01019814.1 coordinate 9,677, forward strand.
TTCCCTAGAGAAATCTGTCCCTGTTTCTCTCACATCATTACAAGTGCTATGACATAGCCAACTGACCCATGAGAAACTCACTGATAAGTTGTCAAGACTTGGCCAATCTGATTGCATCTTTTATAACTGAAGAAGTGACTCAAGTTCTGCTGCAGACCCAACCAGTGGTGGAGTAATGTGGTACAGAAGAACTTAGGCTTGAGGTTCTGTGAATGCTGCTCTCTGCTTTTCATTATTTTGTTGAAATTCTTTAAATTATTTTTCCTATTTTTTCTCCACATAGACACTTATGTATGAAGTAAATGGCAATCTGATAAGTAGTGTTTTCATTTTTTTCTGTGTCCAATACATGCAACATAAGTTTAAATTAACTTTTAATTTGAAATTAATGAGACAGAGTTGCCAACTCAGCATTGATCACTAATCTGTAAGTTAACCTAGTATTGTCTGATTCTCACGGAAATGCTTTTCTATGGCATTGAGTTACCTCCAATCACATGACATCCATCCCACAAACATCTAAAGGTATTTTGACATTTTTATAGTTAGGTTGCAAATTTTTACTCATGTAGTATCTTGCTTCTCATCAGAGAGCACCACCAATCTTTTCCACATTTTTCTCCAAGCATTCTTCATATCCTTATTTTGAAAAGTATAAATCATAGGATTGAGCAAAGGAGTTAGCATAGTACAAAATATGGCCACAAATTTATCAAAGAAGTAAGCAGATGGAGGTTGTGCATACATAAAAATGTATGGAACAAAAAACAAGACCACAACAGCAGTGTGGGACCCACAGGTGGAAAGAGCCTTCCTAAGCCCTTCAGAACTGCGCTTCCTCAAAGAGAACAAGATGACACTGTAGGATACAAGTAATATAGAGAAGATGAGGATGCAGAAGGACACACTGTTGGCAAACACCCAAAGATGCAGGACGTCAGTGTCAGTGCAGGCAAGCTTCAGCAGTGGGTACAGGTCACACATAATGTGATCTATGACACTGGAGCCACAGAAAGGCAAATGGAAAGTAAAGGAAATTTGAATCATGGAATGAAGGAGCCCCCCCATCAAGGCTACCCCCATCAGAATGCCACAGAGCCTCCAGTTCATGATGGAAGCATAGTGCAAGGGTTTGCAAATGGCCACAAAGTGGTCACAGGCCATGGCTGTGAGGACAATCACCTCTGCTCCAGCAAGGAAGTGTACACCAAATACCTGCATCAGGCAGCCTTCATAGAAGATCTTCCTCATCTCATGGAGAGTGTCTACAATTGCCTTTGGTGTGATAACTGAGGAGAAACACGCATCCAGGGAAGACAAGAATACTAAAAAGAAGTACATGGGGCAGCCCCACAGTGCAGGGCTGCAAACAATTGTCAATATGACTAGCATGTTGCTTCCCACAGTTGCAATGTATATCAACAAAAATACAAGAAATGCTGTTTTCTGAACTCTTGGATTCTGTGAGAGCCCCAGGAGCACAAATTCTGTCACAGTGCTTTGGTTTTTCATGACTTCAGAGGAAATGGAAAGACACTACAGGGAACAAAATGTGACACTGCAAGCATAAAAAAGAAAATTTTGTTTCATATCATTTTATGATACTATCATCGTGAGCAATTTGATTCATGTTTGTACCAAATTATCATGTGTTACCAAGTACACAACACTATAAATACATTAATCATAGTAGTGGGAGATCAGGAAGAATGCTAAACATTTAAATAATAGAGTTTCAATACAGAGAATAGGCAGCTGCACTTGTGGTGATGATATGAAACAGTTTTTAGCCCCCATCTTA
>PVLA01019815.1:0-11475 GCA_004027455.1 Hydrochoerus hydrochaeris
CCATCTTCATCCTTGAAGGAGCGCTCCATGAAGACCGCGATGGCCTCCTTCTCGCAGGCCGCGTGCTCGTCCAGCAGCTCCCGGAGCGAGTCTGTGGGGAGCCGCAGGCGCTGGGCCATCTGCTCGCTGTAGTGGTCGGCTGCCTTCTGCACGGCGGCTGCGTTCTCACGCTGGGCCAGAGTGGACGCTGCGTTCTCCAGGCAAGGCACTGCCCCACTGTTGATGGCCTTCATGTAGGTCTCCACCAGAGCCCCCAGCCCTGAATGATCCCAAAAGTTTAGGGAATACATAGAAAGTTTATAATTCAATGGGTTCTAAGATGATTAGACTACCTTCCTAAAATCAGTATGCCTCTGTCTCTGTCTCCCTCCTATTTGTACAATTACCTCCTGTTTTCATCCTCACTCTTCTTTTAATCCCTGATTTCCATTGTTCTCCAAGTCAAAGATTTTTGAAAAATGTAATATCTACCTTTTATTAATATACTAAACTGTACATAGAAAACAAACTTTCCAGATTAAAATTTTATAGAAAAAAAAGGAGAAAAGACAAAAGTGGAAACAATGCTTTTATAAGTAAAGAGTGCAAGATATGTTTAAAGAATGCTATGGGGAATAGGGAAAATAAAAGAATCAAGCTGTATCATGTACAGGTACAAATTCTTTGTGATCATTATGTATACCTCAAATGTACCAGTAATCTTAACTAATAAAATAAATGCAAAGATTCCACAAACAGAATCCAAAATAAAGAAAAGAAAGAAAAATAGATTATTGAAATGACCAATGAGGTAAGTTACCTCAGAGTATATTTTCCCCTAATTCTGAAACTGCTTATGGATCTTCAGGAAATTAAAGGCTAATATTTATATTTCAACCACTCTAAACACTAAGAAGCATATTCTATTCTCATTGCAAAGAAGAATTCACATGTAGTGACCTCTCTGAACAAATAATCTGTTTTCACACACTACATACATTACCAATGGAAGATTTTTTCAATACATCTAGAAACTACACATGCTTGTGAAAAAGCATACAATTTTGATAACAAAGGAATGTATAAACTCCAACAAGTGAGATCAGTATAAATTATACACACTTCTTTATAGAGTACAAATACATATATACTATGGTAATGTAATTAAAAAATAATGTATTCTCATTTTCTAGTCTATTCAACATATATTAGTCCAACCATAGATACGTAAATAAGACTTACGATTCCCAGTGACCACAATTCCTTCTTTGAGGGTCTTGATCTTTGCATTAGTGAAGACATAAGAACAGAAACTGTGTGTTTGTTTTTGGAATTTAGGATCTAGTTGGTCTTCTGAGAGATCCTCCAGTCTGAGTAGATCATTTTTGTTATTCGTTGGCCAATCAAAGATAAAACACTTCCGATCTGGAAAGAAATTCCTGATGCACTCCCTGGGAAAATTTGATATTTGTGCTTTGGGATTGTCATCTAAGGAATGAGGAAAGAGAGTACAATAAGATAGTCTTGAGACAGCGAGACAAAGGTTTATTTTTCATCGAAATTGTACCTTTGCAGTATGCTACCCTTACAGAATACCTTTAATATAAATATTTAATAGTTTTGCACATCCAAATTGTACCAATGTTATTATGTGAAAGATATTTTGATATATATATATATATATATATATATATATATATATATTTCAGTGAAAAAAAATTTGACTAATCTCCCCAGACCTGAATATGGCACCAACTATAGAATAATTCATTTGATGTTTACTGAATGAATACAAGATCAAATGTAAATTTCTAATCTACTCAATCCCTTCTTGAAATTGAAAAGCAGGATCAAAGTGAGGAGAGACTTAGGAGACCATGGAATATTTTTAGTAAAAGCATTAGAATGATAAGAATGCTATATGATTATTTAAGAAAACCCATTTTGATGCTAAACATATTTCATTTAAAAATTCCAAATATATGGAGATAGACAATAAAACAGTAGTTGTCAGGAGTAAAGAGGAAATGAAGAGGTGTAGAAGACATAAAGCAGTAGATCTATAAGGGATACAAGTCTAGAGATCTCATGTACAAAATGAGGCTAGAGTTAACAAAACTATTGTAAACCTTTTACTGAAATGAGTCAATTTTACTTGCTTTTACCACAAATAATACCTATGGAAGATGATAGATGCATTGTCTGCCACTTGATAGTAACTACTGTACTATCTATATGTGTCCAATGTCCTTATGCCTGACATATGCATCATAAAGTTGGTTTTACAAAATTTCACATAATATTGGATTTTAAAAGAATCATGTGTTCTAAAAAGTCTTTGTGAAAAAGGATTATGTTTGATTTAACAGTTTTTTTTCTTCTGTTTGTCACTATTTCAATCAATGTTATAAGAAAACAGAAGCAGAAACATGAAAGCAAGAATGAGTAAATCAGCCTGGTTGAGGAAGAACCAGGAAGCTACACCTCCCTCCTCTGACAGTCAACTAAAACTTTCCAGGAGAGAAGAACAGCCCCCTTCATTCCCAGCCATAAGCAACCAACTGATTTGAAGGAACACAGGCTGAGATGATAGCAAACGAAGTAAAGAAACAACTTAATGCTTATATTGTTAATTGATTTTTCAGGTCTAAAGCCAGTAGTCTCAGCAACTATATAGAGAATCACAATATGCAATACAGTAACTATTGTGGATTTTCTACTGCCTTGTTTATCAAATTCAATCTCATACCTTTAGTTTTGTTTTGTCATATTTTATTTTTTGTTTTATTACTTTTAAAATTAAAAAAGGGTAAGTCAGAAATTACATTATTCACAAAATATTTGTATAAACACTTATGTAAATAATTTACAAACAATCTATTAGACAATAGTATCTGCTTTGCTATAATAGCATGAATAAATATATTAGAGTTAATGAGTAATAGTTGGAGTACAATATAAAGTAAAATGAATATATGGTAGCAAAAAGGTATAAGCATAAAGGGAAATGAAAATGCCTTCTCTTATTTACCTAGAACATATAGTTACTTTTGTATGGTCACATTTGGGAAGTTACATATCACTATTAGGCAGTTTTATTCCTTCTAGTAAAGCATATTGTCTAACTGTGTGAAACAAACACAGAGAATTGACTCCCCAATGCAACATCAAGTTTAACAGCTCTGTGACCAGTTGATGTAAATGGAGGCAGCAAACGTCAAAACTGGATATTCAAGTGACTATTTAGAAATTTGTAGCATTCATTGATATCTTGATGTTAAAGTATGAATTCTGTAAATAATCACTTGCTTTTGAGTAATTTCATCATATTTCATGATCTACCATTTTTAAGTAAACTAAAACTCTAAATTTTTAGAGCTTCTAAACTATATACCAGTCACTATTTTTAAAGACCTTTGGCCAGTTTCAAGTATGAAGGGAACCTTAGAAATCACAGAGAATGCCAGCACCCTCCAGAAACTTCCCCACTCGGACATTGCTCTGGTACCTTTAATCAACTTCAAGGCATTCTCCAGGTACTGATCCTCTGTCACAGGCTGACCTTGCAACTTCAGCTCCAGCATGAAATCCCGTACAGTCCAGATGAAGCTGGGGAAGAAACTCACAAACTCTGTCGAATCTTGTACTCCATCAGAATTTGAGGAGGACTTTGTTTTGATTAGTTTTGTGAGCTCTGTCACATAACTAGACTTGGTTAAAGGAAATAATATTCTTACTAATAACTCCTATGTTTCTGTTATTAAAAAGTATCTTGAATGCTCTCTTTTTGTCCTAGGTCATTTATGGTCCATCAAAGACAAGTAAATCACAGGCAAGAAAATAAGTATTCAATATTAGTCCCCCCAACCCCCCAAAGTCATCTGGTTGCTCTGGACCTGAAAGGATACTGCAGCTGTTCCAGGGCCTGGTGGGTGATGGTGCCCATGCTGTTGTAGACAAAGGTGCTGCTCAGAAGCACGGCCAGGGCAAAGATCCAGGAGTCATTCGCAGGGTCACTCTAGACAGCACAGGTGTTTAGGAGTCTACTCTTCAAAATTTCATTGATACATTCATTCTATCAGTCTTTCACTTGCAATTTTAATGCAAAAAAAGACAGATGCTAATGCAAACAACAGCTCTGATCATTACAATAATTTGATATTAAATGAAGATTATATCTTTACAAAATTCTACTATTCACAAATTAGAGAAAATAAGTCAACATATATAAATGCTAGTACAGTGCCAGGGTTTATGTAGTGTAATGACAGATGGACATTAGCATGTCTTCATTCTTCACATATTTCCTGGTTGACACTTCATATACAATAAAAATATATATATTTTGGAGATGTTGGGTAACAAGTATAAAATTTGTGATAAGAAGGAAAATATACTTTGTTTTTATTGTTTGTTAAAATTATCTTTAAAATGGAAATAGAAAAAAAACTTAGGAGAAGAAACAAAGGAAAATGACTTTTTATACTGCAGTGACAATGTTTTTTATTTGTTTGTTTTGATATGGCACCAAAAAGAAGAGATGACAAAGAAAAATTGGACAAGTGAGACAGCATTCAACTAAAATGGTTCCTACCTGGAAAGGAATCAATCATATTAAAAGGAAATTACATGATGCCAGAAATATTTTGCAAACCACATATTTGTTAAGTAGTTAATATTAAAATACTTAAGAAATTCCTTTACTCAGTAGCAAAGTCAACCAGATTGATCCAATTGAAAGTGAGCAAGAAACTCCAATATACATTTCTTTAAAGAAAAAGATGCAAAACCAAACCAACAGGAGACATCAAATGACACCTATTCATGTCACTGTTATCCAAAAGCAGAACATAGAATGTTTTGATGAGAACTGAAGAAAAAAATACCCTAGTATCTGTTGGTTGGAGTATAAATCAGTTTTGGTATTACAGTAAATATTAGGTAGTTTCTTTTAAATATTAAAAATAGAAAAATGCCACTCAAAATATACACTCAAGTATATATTATGTTGATAATATCTCAAAAAAACTAAAAAAAGTAATCAAAGTTTCTTACTCCTCCTTTGACAAAAACTGTTAATATTTAAATTTATACACTACTCTCAATTAAATCATAAAGGAAGGGGAAGAAGACAAATCATTATATTGTTCAGGAGCTAAAATGCCAAAACTCTTAGAATATTTATCATAGCAAAAAAAATGTTGTATAGAACCAGCACCTTTGGAGGCTTTTCAGAGACTTCCAGAATGTTCTATGCATAGTTAGGGAGATTCATCATAAAAAACATATACATCTATACTTCATTTGCAGAGTAGAAGTGGATCAGAGACCCTTTCTCAGTCACTGAGGTAGGGATGGCACCTTACAGGTTTCCACTCCAGATACCCATATGCCTAACCATACACGGTGAAAGAGTGATGTGAGCACACATGGCCTTCCAAAAACTCACTGCCTAACACTGGGCAGTTTTGGAAGAAAATGTCCCACATTTGTTCAAAATTGTCCCAATTTGCCTGATGAGACAATTTTCCAGGGCCAAATTGCAGTGATTGATCATCACCAGGGCAACAACTCAGCAACTTTTTCCCAACAGATATAATTCAAAAGAGCTGTTCTAATCACATGTGTAAAGGAAGGCAAATGACAGAGGCCAGGGACTGCACAGTGCAGACTCTTTCTCTATTCAGTCTGCTTCTTTTCCTGTCACCATGTGGTCTTCATAATGAGACTGAAGTCTCTGTGGGGACCACAATTTAATCCTGCTCACTAAAATCTGTATTAAGATCCCAGGAACTCACTTGGAACTCACTTATTCAATATTTTTCTTATGGTAAATCTATTTATTCACATCAGTGTCAAGAAATGAGTATTTGACTTAAAATACCATGATGTCAGATTGTATCTAGGAATGAGATTCAAGCAAAATAAAATTTGCCTCATTCACTGGTTTGGTTCCTTATATATCATAAACAGATCACAGCAGTCAAGTCTTGAAAAGAAGGGTCTTGATAAGAAAGAAGACAGACCAGAATAAAAAGGATCTAAGTGAAATGCTTTGCCTCACCTTTTCCACATCACCCAGGCCCTCAGTGTCCAGAAGGACAAGCATGTGGTTCTGCTTGGTGGGGTGGGGCATACACCACATCCAGATGCCTTTGGTTTCAGATTCAACTGTGGAGCCCAGAGGGAAACCTGAAGGGAAGAGGAGAAACAACAAACAGTGAGCACAGCTCCACCAAGTAGCAGAGGGAAGCTAGGTTAAGCTTTGTCAGAGTGTGAATACTCCAGCAAGAAATGATAAGGTTTTGTCTATTTCCACAAGAATGACTTATTTTATAAGATATATTTTAGGCCAGTGTGTTTGTTGAGATGAGCATTAAATATAAGAATGATGATACTAAAGAGCTCAAAATGGCAACAAACAGGCATCCAGGAACCTGACAAAAATGGAGATCTCTAGTATCTACAAGGACACTACTGCAAAAAAGGGTGAGATTCAGAACCAGAGAACAGCAAACTAAAGAGGGACCTAAGGAAAAAAAAGAAGCAGAAAAAGGAAACTAGAATATATTTTTCACTAAAAAGATGCTAAAAAAGAAAAAGTGTAACACAAAATAAGAGTCAGTAGTCACAGTGGGATGGGAGGCCTAAGGACCATCTTAAAGACAACAGATCGTTAAGAATCTTTACAGTGAGACAGGAGTATTAAGTAGAAATGTCACAGTGTGTTGCATAAGGAAAAAGTCACTGACAGAAGCCTAGTGATTGAAGATGTAAAAAAGCTGGAATAACGAGCTGTAAAAGAATATATTATCTTCAATGACAATAAGAAAAGAATATGGGAACAATTGATAGCAAAGTATTAATTTGCTGGTCAGAATTAAAATGGCTTCATTGAGAAGAGCTGGGTCTCACATTCATGTGCCTGACAAAAATAATTAAGAAGCTGAGATGTAGTGGACATCAAGCAATTGCCCCAGTCAAGGAAAACACTCACCACTATTATGTCCTGCCAGACGGTTCATCAAGTAGGATTTTCCAGTACGGTACAGTCCGACAATGGCCACCACCACCACTGGATTAGATACCCTGCCAAGAATCTGAATAGCTTCCTGGTTTACTGACAGGTTCCCATTAACATTTTCTATCAGACACTGGGGAGCCAACATTTTAGGTCCAGATGCCATAGCAACTTGTCAAGCTAGAATAATAAAAAGAAATCTGCAGATATTTAGTGACAATTATTGTGCAAGGATATGGATACACCACTGTCACTGCAAATATGTATTACACATCATATATATAACCAAAAATGAAAACCCCAAAATCTGGATAGTAGAGCATTTTTTTCTGTACAAGAATGCTGCAATCATTTCCCTGGCATAATAATATTCCAAAAGACATTGGTTGTTTTATAAGTTCTTTGTTCAGTAACTTGCAATTGTCTTTAATGAACATTATGTTGAGGTTAAAAATTTCTCTCAAAACTCTCATGTATTCAGCAGTAGGACTCTGGAAATCTGTTGGATTATGGAGAGAATTGCTATCCTTATGACTGCATTAATGCACTGTTAAATTCATGGCTGATTCCTGTTAGAAAATGAGTTCTACATGGATAAAATTACTCATCACAGGAATGTCTTTGAATGATTCATCTGTTTGTCTCCTCCCTGTTCTTTGCTTCCAACCACCATGAGATGCTCAATGGCCATAATATTTGCCCCTACCAACCAACCAACCAACCAACCAACCAACCAATCATGCCTTGAAGCCTCTAAACTTTGAGCCAAAATCAACTGCTCCACCTTTAAGTTGAAGAGACCGAATAGTTTGTCTCACCAAGAGGACAGCTAACTAATACAGAAAACTAGTACCACACAAGTGGAGATGTTGCCATAAATGACACCTGACCATGTGATTCAGAAGTCTTTCAGGTAACTTTGTGCAAGGAGTTGGAATGTTTAGAGGTGTGAGCTATAGAAGGCTTAGAACACAATGTCCAGGCCTTAATGGGAGATTCTTACTGACAGCTGATGCAAATGTGAAAAATAAAGGCCAGGCACATGTAATTTCAGATACCAGTGAGAACACAATTCAGGATAACAAGTTTGAGTCCAATTAGGGAAACTTACTGACATAGTAAGATTGTCTTGCTCTCAAAAAATTAAAGTAAAAATGTATATAGATATAGCTCATTGTTAAGGGAGTATGTTCCATCCTCACTGGCAAAAGAAAAAAAAAAGTGTTTGCCAGAATTGCCAGCTAAGTACTACAGTACAGTACAGTACAGTACTGTAGTAAGATCCCCTTCATTTTAATTCTAAAAAATGAAATTATTCCATGAATTGTCTGTCACTTTTTAAATGTCACTGTGTTAAAATAGTTGTCCATGGAATCTATTATTTTTTGAAATCAGAATATATAAACACAATGTTGATTCAAATGTTACAAATATTTATTTTATAATTGTATATCACATATTTAAAATGTTTCTGGTTCTACTCATAATACCAGGTGTATAGTCAACTTGTGTGGATTTAAGCAAGATTTGTCTACTTAATCCAATAATTTTAGGGTATTTAATGAGCTGCATCAAAATATAATTATAAGTCCATTTGGAGGGCATTTTAATAATTAAAATAAATGGCAGAACCTTACATTGCAACATAATGCATGTCACAAAATATGATTTCATTGAGCCTTTGTTGACTTACATAGAAATTGTGAAAATTATTATTATTACAAATGATCTAGTAGATTCTATATTTCATCAAAATCTTTACACCAGAGGTCACTAAGAAGCAGAAATTTACAAATCAATTTTTCACTGGAATAGAACAATAGTCAAGTTCAAACAAAATGTACCTCCACAATTTTCATGTCGAATTTGCAATCCTCTTGTGGGGGTAAAGAATATGGAGATAAACCATGAGTGCAGCATCTGCTTTGTACTTTTTGGATCTGAACTATCTTTTGTCTGCAGTGAGGATAAAAAATTATCTCCAAAATGATATGCTGATAACTACAACAATGCAATACAGGTCTCTGTATTCTTAGAGTTGAATAAATCATGGAGCTTTTAGCTTCACATAAACTATATACATCAGTTTTCTCTTGTTGAAGAATGGCATTAAAACTGTGAAGTTAATGAGAATCCCTTTAGAGGACTGCTAACAACTGGATTCCCAGGCCTAAGTATCTATATGTTAATATGTGCCACATGTGAATAGGATTTCCTTTCAAGAAAGAAATAAATACCCCTCTACAACTATACAGCTATTTTTTTTTACTATACAAAGGGTGTAAGAACTTAGTTTACTTCTGCATAGATACTTGCAAAGCATTTTCTTTGAAGCTTCCTTGAGTGACTACTCTTCTGCTAGAAAGATAAAAAGCAAAACTCTTCATTTCATTATAATTAACTGTAAGCTGCTTGGCCTGGAAGGCTTTGTACTCTGTGTTCCAGAGCTAAGGCAAGTGTCAACAAGGTTTGGCAGGCATCTGTCCACAGCTCATCCTGGTCAGCTTGCTGATGTTGCTTGAATCGGTGGCCAGGGAGCTGTGCATCTGAAGCCCCACTTGTGTCTGGCTGCCACCAGCCTGCTTTCACTTTCAAAGTCTGAGACTCCCCAGAACTAAAGCCAGACACAGACCCTGGATGTCATGCACAGGCAACTGACAATTCCTGTCCCTTCCTAAGCTGCTACTTTGAACAAACAATCAAGGCAAGCTCAAAAATGACTTATATGATAGTAAAAGAAATGAAAATGAACGTACCTGTTTTAGCACAACAGCAGTCCGAGCAAAGTTCTCAGTTGCCTCTCTCCTCTTGCTGTTTGTCTTTCTATTTGTATGTCTCTCCTTATAACAGCTAAAATAGAAAGAGAAACTAGATGAAGAGGAAGAAGAAAAAAAATCCGTGAAAGCTAATTACATATTTCATTAATGCTAAAATTGTAAGTAAAGTATTTCTCAGTCTTATCGGTTGTTAGCAGAGGATGTCTGAAATATTTGACCAACTTTGAGTGTGGATGTTTGCAGCAGAGGTGAGAAGTCAAAAAGCACACAGGTACTGTGTAGTGCTATCCCAGTAAAAGAGTTATACTACCTAACTGTTGTCCTCCTTGTACTGGAAGGCTTCTACAGCATCAATTCCAAAACTACATATTTACTTGGAGAGTCATTTGAGTGAAACATTCTTATTTTGCAAAAGTGCAGAATTATCAACTAATAGTTTTTCTTCATCTATGTTGTTTCAAAGGTTTTGATTACTTGCCTGGATACTTGGTCCATTCATTCAGTTATCTATACAAGTAATCGTCTAACTTCCAAAAACATAACTCATACCTCTGCTTGTATCTTGTAGACAAGCCAAAGGAAAAGAACAAATGACAGAACATAGCTATAAGTGCAAGTGTCTGGATTGATTAGGGGATACTTGTCTAGTTCTGCTGATGCATGGGAATATGTAAGGAAGTATACCATGTGATCACATGATTTAGTGACTCTGTCTAGACTGAATGCAGTGGGCCAAGGGGAAGTTTACAAATATATATAAACTGATCATAAAATTGGAATTTGAAAGAAAATATAGAAAACTTTCCCTGATAATGAGATTAGATTTAAAAAGACTAAAAAGACTTATGAAATCCAAGTGTGATGGCGCACATCTGTAATCCTAGCTCTTAGAAGGCTGAAGCAGAAGGGTCGCATACTTAAAATCAACTAGGGCTCTGTCTCAAAAACAAACCTAGAGAGCAGAAGACAAGATGGCTGATCAGTGAGCAACAAAATACAAAGTCTCCCAGGAGAAACAACTCAGGTGCCAGAATAAAACACCGTGGAGAGACCCAGGCAGAGCAAGATGGATCCTCTTGACACAGGAAGAAATTAAAATGTAAAAAAGCCCATCAAATACTTTGGAACTACAAGTGAAACAGCTAAAAATTATGGGATGCAGCAATTTTGTGGTGACTCGCCAAGTTTGCACCAGCTTGAATCCGCCCTGGCAGGCAGAGCTGCCCAAACTCGTTTCCGCCACCCCTCACAGGAAGCACAGCAGCACTGAAGTCAGGGGTTGGTGAGCCCAATGGAGAGTGGAGCTGGGACCTTCATTAATCCAGTCAGTGCTGGGAATGGGACCTGCCCCCATGGGAAGGGCATGACCAAATTGGCGACATGTTGGAATTGGGCAGGAGGATCCTGAACTGGGAGCAACAGTGACTTCAGTTGGTTGCTCCCTCCCCAGAGCAGATTCGGGAGATTTGCTTGGACTGGGCCACACCTTTGGCCTGGACCCAATGAGCCATCCCAAATCGATTCCCTGCACCTAGCAAGTACTAACTGGGTGAAGGCCCCTGAAAATTGGCTGGCCTGGTGGGGAGGGGCAAGCATATGCAAATGCTACTTACACCTCAGTGACAACAGCAGCCAGGGGAGGGCGGAGTTCCCTCGCCAGGGTGCTTCAGAGGAAACGTGGCCAACAGGGAAGGGGGC
>PVLA01019816.1:0-11474 GCA_004027455.1 Hydrochoerus hydrochaeris
AGGCTATCTCACAGGATACAAATTGCCATGTTTTCACCAATGACTATTTTTAAAGAAACTGCAAACTTTATGGAAAACTGTAAAGTAGACCACATGATACTAAATGTCTGCTTGCTACAGGAAAGTCAAACGTAAAGGCCATTGTTTAAGTCACTCTCATACCCCCACTCTACAACGAAGCAATGGACATTTTCATTAGTCTGCTTCTTATTTTAAAGTCAAATTTGTGATTAAGTTCCATTCTTAGGTAGTCAGTGTAATCCAGGACTACACAGAGAACATTTGCCAGATGGTGTAATTTCACTTTATCACAGTAGAAATTATAATAAGAGGTATGTAAAATATTATCACATCAGCAGTTCATTTGATGTTAAGGTCTGGCAATGGAGTGTTTTACATTTGTATCATGCCTCTCACAGCACTCTCATACAGCCTCTGCCATGCTGAGTCACTTTCCAAAGGGTGTCAGGCTCCAGGTCAGTGCCCAGTCTTGAGGGTCACTTGATTTTTTGGTGAGGTGCTGATTTTCTCAGCAGCAGTGAGGCAGAAAATAAACAACCATGGATCTTTGAATGTGGGAGACCATGTAAATCTAAAAAGAATGTGCAATCTTCTCTGAGATGCACAAAGTGTCCTATGCATATGCAATACTGTGCAGTATTATATGGTGATGATTCATGTCACAGTGATGAGATTTCTTTCAAATGAATCTGCACACAGAGACTTAATAACCTTGAACCTTTTGGAAGTGAATGTGCAGGTGTTTTGGGGAATAGATCTGCTATTGACCTTTCTGTTACTTTAAATGAGTCTTGCAAATATATTGTGCGGTGCTGATTATTTTCCACAAGACACTACTTGTACACAGAAACATGACCTCTGTGTACTGCTTTGGGCTTTTGGGGTTATAAAGAAATGTCAGAAAATTCTTTCATTGTGGGCGTCTGCCACTTTACAGTTTTAAATGAGAAATTCCAGAATCTGTTGAAGATACAAGTTGAGGCTCTGTATATCATGTCTCATGTACTGTTGATCCCTGTCAGATTCAAATTTCAGAACAAGGTAGGTGAAATTAGAACTTTAATGATCCCTGATGTTCATTTAAAAATTAATTAAATCTGTACATGGTGGCACATTACTGTAGGCCCAGCTACTTGGGAGCAGAGATAGTCCAGGATTTCAGAGCCAAACTTGGCTATTCTGTCTTCCTTGTCACTCCCTCCTGTCACCTCCCACAGCTATGAATGTGGATAATGCACAGTCAGTGACAACATTCTGCTCTGAGTAACACATGCTGACTGGACAACACTAAAATTAAACTGTTTTTCCCCTTCTGGCTCTGTCATACCCTTAACCTGTCTGAGCCTTTTTCCTCAGCTGTACAGTTGTCCTCATTATATCATGAGATCATTCAAAATAGCATGTGTGAGAAATCTCAACATCAAAAAATTGTGCAATATGACTCCAAAAGCTTACTTTTTCACTGACATTATTACTTAGTCAATACTTTTTTACAGGTAGCTAGTTAACAAGGTGAGGCAATCAGAACTAGGACAAAAATTAGCAATGAATTCAAAGTCCAGCTGGGCTCTGTTTTCTAATAGAGCAATTAATATTGGAACTGTTTTTCCTCTGCCTCAGTGACTTGTTTGCCACTAGGGAGAGGAGGCTAGGGACACAGTTACATTTCTTTGCTTAAATTAAGAATGTTTTGTGGTCTGAGGCAAGATTAGAGAAGGGTGATGATGGCTTTTCCAGCAGAAATGCTGCACTTGTGTCTAGGCTTCTGGTCATGGTCACAGTCATTAGAGGGTGAAAAGCCATGCTTAATGATGAAGTTTGGCTTGCTGTCACCTGCTCTGTGTCCCTTTAGGCATCAGCCACTGATGGATATTTTACAAATAAAGTTCAATTATGTGTCAAATAAGCAGGCCTAACACCTAATATAGAGCCTTATATGTGTTAATTCTTGGAAAATAGTTTAAAAAGAAACTTTTGAATTGAGTTAACTACTTCATTTTTAACACATCATGAGTCCTGATTGTCTATGCAAAAGCAATGATATTATCACCTATTTTTTAAAGTTCCAGTAATGCAAGAAAACCCTTGTGGAGGGATCAAATCTCCCACCCAGCAGTATGGCACATGGATGAAAATAAAGACAAAGAGAGAAAGTTTTGCACCTGACAAGCTCTGAGATGACCAATGTACTCTATGAAATAAAAGGCTATGAGTCCAAAAGCTCATGGCTTTCATTGGTATTAATCATGGTGGTAGGTGGAGATTATGCCCAAATGCTAGGGAAAAGAAACTTTGCAGGCATTGGCTGTAAAGAGAAATAGTGGAATATTGTACCAGGAACATGGGTTCCAATTAGCAATACAATGATAGCTTGATATATGCAAGGCTAGCACCATTACTATGAGGAAAATATAATTATTTTTGAGTCCCACAGTCTCATCTGAGCTATTATCTATATCTCAGCACTGGAGTTTCACAGGCTCTTGCTCAAGTGCCTATTCTAGCTATTAGAAGTAGGGGCAGTGAGGGATGCAATTCTTGTTTAATCAATTAAGGGAACATGTGTTTCAATATAGCCAGATTTTCATGTCTCAGTAAATAGGATTGAAGGAGAGATCAGGAAAAGATCTAGACAAGGAATTTCACTTCTCCAGAGAGTGCAGCTTGGTGGTCTCCCACAGTAAGACACTGCTTTATTATCAATTTTTAAAGAAAAAATATGCTTTATCAAAAAATTAAAATGACCACACAGTTTAAAGTCCACATATAAGTTGTTGTTTTCTCCCCTTAATGAGTTAACATGGTAATGTGAGCAGACATGATAGAAACTATATTTAATTCTTGCCAACATCAGAGATGTTTATTTAATGAAAAGTCCTGAAATACTTTAAAATACTGCTTTAGTTGTGCACAGTAGATATTTTATAAATTGTTTAGTCCTTAGCCAAGATGCTGGGACCTGAATTATTGTCAGAGTTTGCAGGGTTTTTTTTTTTTTTAAGAATTGGAACAGTTTTACAAGTTACATGTAAAATGGTATCCATTGCATTATGACATAATTAAAAATGTTGTGTTTTAAAGATAATCCTGTGTTGCCAATGATAATGCAAAAATATGGTGTGGAAATTTTTAAAGAGGCTCAATTTGAATTACAATTAGCTAAAGCTCAGGCAGATACTATCAAGAAAATCAATCTCAATGCTGAGAATAACATCTTATTCCCTTTCTGTCACTTGTACACAATATTCAATTCTCAGTCTTAAGGATGAGAAGTCTATTTTGGCTTATGATTTCATGCCATGGTTGGCTGGATCCAGGGCAAAGGGATATGACAGGGAGAAAATATTGAACACATTACAGCCAGAAAGCAGAGAGATGAAAGTGGATCCTGAGAGAACAATGCACCCTTCATCTCTCACCTAAATGATTCATCTCCAATAAGTTCTCATTTCTGAGCAGGACATTTGTTGAATGAACTCACTAGTGGAGCTGAATGTGTTGCCCACACAATCCATTCATCTTCCAAAAGCCCTACCTGAAAAAAACAAGGATTTGGAGGGGGATATTTTAGTTAAATATAGCAAACAGTAGAAGCCAAGTTTCAAGTGCAAGAAAGTAAAGATTTGACATGGGTAATGAGCAGCAAGGTGATTAATCACATTCAGTGCTGCTACTGTGTAAGCTGCTTCCAGGATGGACCCACTTCCCATAGGGGTTTCAAGTTCAAGACAATCCTGCCCACATGACCCTCTGGGAACCAGATGCTTAACATTTGCTTGATCTCTTCTGAACTAGTGAGTTTCTGGAGTAAGTTTTTTTCTAATGTAATTCCTTTTTTTTGGATAAAACACAAATATCTCCAATAAAAATAATCTGACAATACATTTAGATGTCTGAATTTAAATAAAAATAAGCATACTAATTAGGTATGAAATGAAATATTAATTTCAACTTAAGTCTTCATGCTGTTTTATTAGCTTGATGAGCATTTCACAGTGGATCCTACTTGGCAATCTTGCATAATTCTTTTGGAAAATTTAATCATTCTTCTCTGTGTGAAAGAGATAGATTATGTCAACTCTGAGTAACAGCACTATTTATTTGCAGTCTCTACCAAACCAGCATAATTGCATTCAATTAGTCTGTTGTAATGCTGAAACACAGGCCTGAAAACAGAAACTTAATCCAGTTTTCACTAAAATAAGCATTTTACTTCCCATTAGATATTCAAACCCTTTTCATAGATTATTAACATGGAAAATTCTTGTGCAATTTATTTTGCGGAGAACTGTTAGACTTTTTGGCAAAATAAAGGAGCAGAATATAAGAAAAAGTAAAAGTGACCTTTTGTTACATGGAGAGGAACCAGCAACTGACAGAGATCTGGCTTTTTTTCTGACTGGATATGGGGGTATGGGTATATGTAACCTTTGACTGGAGGTGATGCTTAGAGTGGGCACTGATGATGTGTGAGGAGCTGATTGGAATTTTCTTAGCATGCACTGGGAGAAGAATAAGGAAGTTGTAATAGGGAAAGGAGGAAGTGACCATCAGACTGAATATCCCTGATTTGACCTTCCACCACTATAATGTCCTATAATTTATTTTAGCTCAAAATTCTTTCAAGAACCATTATTTTTTTCAGAAAACATCTGATAGTGAATCTATTTGGTAGCTAAAAAGTCTATAGAAGGAGAAATCTATTTCAGTACATGAGTCTAACAGACCAACCACTGTGGAGAGGACCTTGCTTTAGGAGAACACAAGGAGGAAAGTTGTAGTTCTGTAATTTTGTGCCATGAAATGCAAAGATAAATTCTTATGTTTCCAAATTAAAAATTTACTCTATCTTGGAAAGATACAACTTTTGAAAGCAGCAGTGATAAAATTCTTCCTCATTCTGTTTTGTTTTTGTTTACTTGTTTTCTCAATACTTTTATCCATTTATTGTGAAGCATTCTTTCTTTTGATGTTACTACTTTCACTTCCTTCCTTACATCAATTTTCCATCCTTACATACAATCTTTTTCTCCCTTCATTTGATGAACACATTGTACTGCATATGTAAATGTAAAACAACAAGAATAGGACTACAAAGAAAAATTATTAGCTAATCCTTTAAAGACAAATGAAAAATACAGAATTAATATATACTCTGTTCTTAGAACAGAAAACAATGAGGTTAAAATTTTACTCTGTGATAAGAGTCCACGTTATTAACAACATGCTAACAATAAGTGACAGAAAACAGAACTTTAAATAGGAACTAGGAAATATTTTGCCCATATCTTGATTAAAACATTGTAATCAATTTAAAAATGTAAGGATATTCACTCATTTTTTAATGAATTTTGGTTCACAAACCTAATGGAGATACAATATTTGATGGTAAAAATTCGAAACTCCCCCCACTAAAAGAGAAGGAGTGCAAAGAACTTCAGGGTCACTTTGCATCACTGTGTTATTTTAGCAATAAAGAATAATAGAAAGATAATGCATAAGAATTTGGAGAGAGAAGATAAAATGCCACTATAAGACCAAATGACTTAAAATTCCAAAAGAGGCCTGATCTGCCACCGGGAAATCAGCCCAGGCTCGCCTCCATGGTAGGCTACTTGGAACCTACTCCGTGGGACTTCCCTGCCATCAGGAACATTGAGGAGGCCCTCCCAAGACTGATAACTGCCCTGGAATGCTACAGATTGGCCTGTGCTCCCACCTGTAACATCAGAAGTTCTCAGTGGGATCCAGTTAGTGTGAGAAAATTTGGAACTTTGCTCCCATGTGGTGAACTTTGGACTTCACAGGATTGACTGTATCAATGTGGTGAGTAGACGCCTAAAATAGAGGTGTACAGGGGATAATTAGGGCCAATAGTAAAACCCTCTCCAACTAACTATAAGATTTTGGTGTGTCTGAAGAGTGTGTGTGATTTCACCCTACACATAGAAAACACCAGGCAGAGTGAAAATGACAAAACAAAAAACCAAAATGCAGTCTCAAACATATAGTTCACCAGAAGTAAGTATAGGAGACATTGAAATAGAGGACCCCAAAAGTAACACACTGGGAATCTCTGAAAAGATAGTGAGTGAAATAAAAAAACAACTGCATCAGGCTATAGAGGAAATCAAATTAGAAGTATCCTCCCATGTAAAGATAGAAATAACAACTTTAGTAAAGGAGTTGTTGAATGCAGCTGAAGAAGAACTAGAGAAAAAAGTACATGAGCAAGGGAAACTGATTGAAACTTTGAATGAACAATATAGAAAACAAGCAGAATTCATGAAACAAACTCAAAGAGACTTCCAAGAATGAAAAAATTCTATTAAAAGTGTGCAAAATCACTTAAAGGAAGCTGAGGATAGGATTTAGGACCTTGAGGACAGGATCACATTAGTGATCAGGAAAGTATAGAACTTTTAAAAATAATGAAGCTGCATGAAATGACAATCCAGAAGCTTCATGATGATGCCAAGAGAAACAATATAAGAGTAATGGGCATTAGCAAAGATACAGGAGTCCAGGCCATTGACATACATAAAGTATTTACAGAAATAATAGCGGAAAATTTCACAAACATGGGGAAGGAATCTGATATGCAGATAAGTGAGGCATATAGAACACTAAACAGTCAAAATCAACATAAATCCACACCGAGATACATAATAATTAAGATCACAGATGTACAGCAATAAAAACAGAATATTAAAAGCTGTCAGAGAAAAGACACAACTCACCTATCAAGGAAAGCCCATTAAAATCACAGCAGACTTTTCAGCACAAACCCTTAAGTCAAGAAGAGCTTGGAGTGAGGTATTTCAAGCCCTGAAAGTAAACAACCTTCAACCCAGACTGATGTACCTGGCAAAATGTTCATTCAAATTTAATTGAGAAACAACATACTTCCATAAAAAAGAACAACTGAAGAAATTCATGTCCACCAAACCAACCCTAGAAAGAGTATTGAAAGACATACTAGAAAGAGATAAAAATGACCACAATCCCCAAAACTACAACAGAAAGAAACTACCAGGTAGGATAAGCAATTAAATAAGAGGAAAAGTGGAAAGAAACAACTGGAACATAACATGGAAAAGTCGAGCCAGTACATATCAGTGATATCCATAAATATAAATGGCCTCAATTCACCTATAAAAAGAAATATAACCACATCAGAATACAAATTCTTTTCAGCTGCACATGGGACATTCTCCAAAACCATATATTATCCCATAAAACATTCTTAAGCAAATGCAAAGGTATTGAAATCATACCATGCATAATATTTGACCATAGTGCACTGAAATTGGAAATTAATGGCAAAAGAAATTGTAAAACCTGCATAAATACATGGAAATTAAATAACAGCCTTTTGAACAACCAGTGGGCTACAGATAAACTTAAAGAAGAAATAAAACAATATCTACAATTCAATGAAAATATAGAAACTACATACTGTAATCTGTGGGATGCAATGAAAGCAGTCTTAACAGGGAATATATAGCAATAAATTGTCATATCAAGAAAACAGAAAGAGCACAAATAAACAATTTAATGCTCCATCTCAAGCATCTAAAAAAAGAAGAGCAAGCTAAACCCAAAGCTCATAGAAGAGAAGAAATTGTAATGATTGGAGCAAAAATCAATGCAATTGAAACTAAACAAAATACAAAAAATTAATGAATCAAAAAGCTTGTTTTTTGAGAGAATAAACAAAATTGACAAACCACTAGCTAATCTTATCAAGAGAAAAAAAGAAAAAACCCAAATTCATGCAATAAGAACTGAAAAGGGAGAAATTACTACAGATCCCATGGAAATTCAAAAGATCATGGATACCTACTTTGAAAATCTCTACTCACATAGAGTGGAAAACACAGAGGAAATAGACAGATTTCTAGAAACACATGAACTACCAAAACTCAACCAAGAAGATATAGCAATTTTGAACAATCCAATATCAGCTATTGAAATTGAAAACACAGTTAAAAACTTATTAACAAAGAAAAGCCCAGGTCCAGATGGATTCACAACTGAATTCTACAAGTAATTTAGAGAAGATTTGATGCCAGTACTTCTTAAACTATTCAATGAAATTGAGAAAAAAGCAATCCTCCCTAAATCATTCCTGGAGGCAAGTGTTACTCTGATAGTAAAACCAGAGAAAGATGCAACCAAAAAAGAGAACTATAGGCCAATCTCACTAATGAACATTGATGGAAAGATTCTCAACAAAATACTGGCAAATAGAATGCAGCATATCATCAAGAAGATTATACATCATGACCAAGTGGGGTTCATTCCAGGAATGCAGGGATGGTTTAAAATACACAAATCGATAAATGTAATATACCACATCAACAAAGCCAAAAACAAAAAACCATATGGTCATCACAATAGATGCAGAAAAAGCTTTTGACAAAGTCCAACACATGTTCAAGATAAAAACCCTTCAGAAACTTGGAATACATAGCATCTATCTCAACCTGATAAAGGCCATCTATGACAAACCAACAGCCAACATTATACTAAATGGACAAAAACTGAAAGATTTCATTTTAAAATCAGGAACAAGACAAAGATATCCACTCTCACCACTCCTTTTCAATACAGTTCTGAAAACACTAGCCAGGGCAATCAGATAAGAGAGAAAGAAATAAAAGGAGTAAAGACAGGAAAGGAAGAAGTTAAATTATCATTATTAGCGGATGACATGATACTCTATATAGAAGACCCAAAAGACTCCATTAAAAGACTGATAGAGGTAATAAACAAGTTCAGCAGTGTAGCTAGATACAAAGTCAATGCTCAAAAATCATTAGCATTCTTGTACACAAACAAAAATCTCACTGAGAGAGAAATTATGGAAATATCGCTCTTTATAATAGTATGTAAAAAAATGAAATACATAGGAATCAACCTAACTAAAAATGTAAATGACCTATATCCTGAAAACTATACTATGCTGAAAAAGGAGATTGAAGAGGATATTAGAAAATGGAAGGACATTCCTTGCCCTTGGTTAGGAAGAACAAACATTGTGAAAATGGCTATACTCCCAAAACTGTTATACATTTTTAATGCAATCCCAATCAAAATACCATTGAAATACCTCACAGATCTAGAGAAAACACTACTAAAATTCATTTGGAAACAGAAGAAACCTAGAATAGCAAAGGGAATTCTAGGCAACAAAAGCAAGGCAGGAGGCATCTCAATTCCTGTCTTGCAAGAGTACTATAAAGCCACAGTGATAAAATTGGCTTGGTACTGGCAAAGAGATAGACTTGAGGATCAATGGAACTGATTAGAAGATGCAAGCACAACTATAAAGACACTCAGCCACCTGATATTTGACAAAGGGGATAAACATGTCCACTGGAAGAGGGATAGTCTCTTTAATAAATGGTGTTGGAAAAATTGGCTGTCTTCATGCTGAAGACTGAAACTAGATCCATGCATATCACCATGCACAAAACTAAAGTCTAAATGAATCAAAGACCTCAATATTAAAACAGAAACACTAAATCTACTGCAAGACAAGGTAGGTAGAAGTCTTGAAGACGTAGGGGTAGGCAGAGAATTCATGAACAAAACACAAACTGCACGGGAAACACTTCAAAGAATCAACAAATAGGATCTCACATTATTGAAAAGTTTCTGTACTTCAAAGGAAATCACCAACAGAGTGAAAAGAAAACCAACAGAGTGGGAAAAAGTTTTAACCAGCAACAAAGGACTTGTGTCCAGAATATATAAAGAATTGAAAAACATCAAGCTCCCCAAATTCAAAGTTCCTCTCCAAAAATGGGCATCTGAGATGAACACACAGTTCTCAGAGGAAGATATACAAATGGCAAAGAAATACATGAAGAAATGTTCTCCATCACTGGACACTCAAGAAATCCAAATTAAAAGAGCATTGAGATTCCACCTTGCTCTGGAAAGAATAGCTGCCATCAAGAAATCAACTGATAACAAATGTTGGCGAGGCTGCAGGGAAAAAGGAACACTGCTCCACTGTTGGTGGGAATGTAGACTGGTGCAACAATTATGGAAATCCATATGGAGAATTCTCAGAAGACTAGGATTGGAAGCCCCATTCAATCCAGCTATCCCCCTCCTGGGTATTTTCCCCAAAGAACTTAAAAGTTCATATCACAGTGGTATATTTGCTCTCATGTTCATAGCCACACAATTTGTGATAGCTAAATCCTGGAAACAACCAAGATGCCCATCTACTGCAGAGTGGATGAAAAAGATGTGGCATTTTTATACAATGGAATATTACTCAGCTATAAAAAGGATGACCTTGAGGCCTTCATAGGCAAATGGAAACAACTTGAGACTATCCTCATTAGTGAAATAAACAAGAATCATATTTATCAATATCATACTGTGTCTCTAGAGTAAATAATAAATAAGAACTACTAGAGTAATAAAACCAAAATCTCTAATTGCTATTGTAAAAAAGAGAGGAAAAGAAAGTGCTTTAAGGGATATAACTCCATGTATGTTTGAGTGTGTAAAATAGATGATCATATTGCTGAATCTTTGTTGGATCCTTGAGCAGAACTGTTTGTAGTCTGACTGTTTGAATATTTACTATGTACCCTTTAACTTTGTAACTTGAACAACTACATCCAGGATGACAGTACATAATTTATAAATTACTGATTTCTTAATGGGACTTTTTCTCATTCTCCTTTTTCTTTCTTTCTTTTAGAATTCTGTATTTTTGCTACCTTTTTTTCTGTTTAAATAAAAATTTTAAAATGTATAATTGCTATTGTAAAAAAAGAGGAAATAGGAAGCACTATAAAAATATAGCTGCATGTATGTGTAGATGTGTGGGATTGATGACCGTATTTATAGGTTCTTGTGTGATTGTTGAATACATCTGTTTCCACTCTCACTGATTATGTTTCTACTTTGTGTGCTTTAATCCTGTAACTTGCACAACTATTTCTAAAAGAAGAATACATATTATATCCACTAGTGATTTCTTACTTTTTATCTTCTTTTCTTGAAATTCTGTAATATTTCTACCTTTTTCCTGTTTTTCTTTTCTCTTTAAATAAAAAAAAATTCCAAAAGTTTTGGCAAACACTAACATGGGAACCAAGAAATTAGGTTAAACTTGCTACATGAAATTGATGATTTTCTTATAAGCCATAAATAAAACATAAAAATGTAACATATAAATGGTTTTATTTCACATATTCAACAATACATTAAAAAAGCCAGGAATAAGGCCATGATTAATTTTTACATACATAAAATTTGCATGTATATGTAATGTTTACAAAGATACAGTAGATCTGTATGTCCCAAGAAAAAAAATAAATATGATAAATGGAAAGATTTATTCATTTGGAGACAGGAAGGCATGCCTTTGTAACCTATCTAGCTCTCCCCTAATTTTAATAATTAATACGTGTCCATATGAA
>PVLA01019817.1:0-11472 GCA_004027455.1 Hydrochoerus hydrochaeris
ATATTTTTGAGTAGGGTTTGTGCTGTGACTGATGTCAATATTCAAATATCATGATATAGGTATTATTAATTATGGTTGCACTGTTTTCTTCCTTTCCATCTGTCATAATCTTACTAACTTATGAGTTTCCTGATTTATCTTCAGTCCCCTGTTCCTACTTAGTTGTGGAACAATTTTCCAGCTTTTGCTATTGTAAACCCAATACCCCTGCAAGGGCAGCCAGATCCAGCCTGCTTCTCTAGTAGATGAATTGAGATTATTTCACACTCTCATCAACTGCCTTAGTGTCATGGAGCCCGGGAAAATGGTGAGAATAAGGAGAGAATGTGGTTCCCTTCAAGCTGTGCAATGCAGTATTATGCTAGTATTGATAGAAGTCGAAAGAAAAGTACAATTGGCCACCATAATGCCACTCCTTCACATGGTTTTCAATATGGTTTTCAATTCTACACACTTAAATTTTCATGCAGTTATATCCTTTAGAGCACTTTCTTTTCCTCCTTTTGCTTTCAAGCCCATTATCTGTTTAGTTATACCATGTTTCAGCTTGCTCAGTACCTTACTGTTTTGTTGTTATTTCCTTTTTAATCATCTTGTATAATTCTGTTGTTTTGTTTTTGAGTTTCTCCTCATCCATGCCCCATGGGTCAACTTTGGTGGAGTTGGGAGTTTTTTGGAGGTATTTTGCTCCCTTTTTTTCTCACGTTCTATTGTTTTTATTTTTGTTTAGTTTTGCTTTTTTTTAAATTTTGAAGGTAGAGAAATACAACAGAACAAGACAGAACACAGCCAATTTAGACAGTGCCATAAAATTGGTAGAGAATGTCACAACAGGTTAACTAGGATAACAGTAATAGGTACCATAGTATATCTCGTTATCTTCACAATAGTTGTTCTTTCAATCAGGTATAAAAAAATGAAACCAAATACAAAACATAGAGCTTATCAAGACAGAACACTGAATAGAGCAATACAATTAATCAGAACAAAGCAAAACAATGATAACAATATATGGCTTCAAAGAGATGGTAGAGGGAAATCCCCCCTATTTGCTATATTGCATATGGTGAAACTCCCAAGAGATGTTCAGACCTCTGTCTCCCATTTGATTATGAGGGGGTGGGGTTGGATATTTGATTGTCAGCTCACATGCCAATAGGCTCACAGCTGCTTACCAGGGAGGTGACCTGCTTGCTTGGTTTCCCAGTGCCCTAAGTTCCAACATGGTGTGGATCTCAAAAGATGCTGGCTGGTTCTCCCCCTGGGGCAGCTTGTGCTTGCCAAAGCCATGGCTGCTCACCAGGGAGGTGAGCTGGTTGCCTCCTATGTGTGCACATTTTTAATCTTGGAGCAATTCATATACTCATGCTCTAGCTAATGAAATGTGAAAAGAAAAACAGTGAAAAATAAAACACATAACCCCACTGGATTTTGATACAACTATTTTGAAAAATGACCTCCTAATTTTAAAAGTCTGTATTTCACTGATAAGACATTTGCTAATATTTTAGTACAAAAATCAATAAAATATGCTCACTATCTGTTTTTACGAAGTGTGTACTCTTTAATATTTCTTGTTTTAAAATTGAAAACATTGCAAATAAACCAAATGTATGATTTTAAAATATTGTGGGTTAAAATAATAAAATCTATAGGCAAATCAATGTTTATATAGACAAAGTAATGACCTCAATTTTCCTTAAAAATCAAGATAAACTAATGCAGATGTTTCTTTAGAGAAACATAAGTTTTGTTCAGTTATAATATGATGAAAACTTCCACATTTAACCATGTTTCATGAATTGCTTACTTTTTAAAGCTTCACTCAAATTTATTTAATTACTAGTTTGCATTTGATAAAGAACTTTTAGACATCACTATTAAGTCTATGGAAGAGGGAGACTCAAAAAGTAGAAGATTTCCTTAGAATGTTATTGTTTGAGCTCTTTTCTTTCTTGTGCACACATGAGGGTTTCCATTAGCAATTTAAATTGCATTAGAAAAGAAATGACTGCTATGTATATGGGAGGAATAAGGGATTAGCTTCAGTGAAGTTAGAAGGGAGTTAAAGAGGCCTATGAAATTTGACAACTAAACATGAATTTTGGATCCTTTCCTTCATTTCATGGAAAGCCTCCACTTTGGCTGTTTTTCCCATTTCATGTAAGAAGTCATAGAATTTGAACAGATATTTTCTTAGCATAACTTCTAGGTATCATATGAGGAGGGTTAGAATTATTTAGGGTGATGGATAAATAAGAGATATCAAGTTGTTCTTAATTATCTTTTCTGTCTACTTGCCTGTTTTACACTGAAGGATGATTGGGGATAGCACAGAAGACAACTTCTGGTAATAACAAAGCAACATGGGATGAACACATTACTTGGTATTCTTCATATATCTCAACCCATGTAAGTAAATATGCAAATCTTAAGTTAGGGATGAAAAAGATGCCATATTTTTAAATCATAGTAATGATTTTGATAACAGCAATAATAAAACAATGAGTAACTCAAATTCTGCATATGTTTAAATAGAGAAATAGTACTTGTATTTTTAAGTATAAAAATAAAGTTGGAAAAAATAATTTTTAAATTCTGTAATATAACTTCCAATATATTTTTACAACTTTTCTCACATTAATAATAATTCCTATTTAACATTTTGATAATAATTTTGATAGCACTATTCTAAAACATTAATTCTATTATTTTCTATTGTTATTATATATTAATCATTTTTACAATTGAGGTATTACAATAATTATTGCAATAAACACTGTACTGAGCATTTTGCAATAAATATATTACAATAATTAAATGAAATTATATCAAATGTTACTATGCTATATATTTGTTTTATTTTTCTTTAAAACAAATACATACCAAGAGAAAAATCTGAGTGTATCTGCCCATTTCACTGAGATTAAAATCACACCCCACAAAATTCATTATTTTGACCTTTTAAAAATGTACACTTAGGTCACATTCAATTAAGTTTCAACACTGTATACATAATGCTGTTAAAATATTACCAATATACAATTAAAAGACCCAATTCAAAAGTAGGCACTGGATATGAACACACATTTCTCAGATAAAGAAATACAAATGGCAGATAAATATATGAAAAAATTTCAACATCACAGATCATTCTAGAAATACAAATTAAAACAACACTGATAATTCATCTCACCCCAGAAAGAATCTATATCATCAAGAAATCAACCAATAACAAATGCTAGAGGAGCTGTGGGGAAAAAAGGATCCCTTCTTTCTCCACAATTGTAGTATAGACTATTACAGTCATTGTGGAAATCAATGTGAATGTGCTTCAAAAACCTAATATTTAAGATCCTATTTGTCCCAGCTATTCCCCTTCTGTGTATTTTCCCAGAAAAATTAAAACACCATACCACAGTGACACGTGTGCACCCATGTTTAGAGCAGCAAAATTTGTAAAAGCTAAATCTTAGAAACAACTCAAATGTTTGTCTGTCAAATGAGAAAAAGATTAAAAAAAATATGTGGGGGGCCTGCACTGCATGCTCTGGGAGAATCCCAGTGCATGGAAAGAGACTTTGAGCCTGCTCTCAGGCAGTAAGACCACCTGCTGGGGCCCAGACCATCCCGGGCAGCACACAGGGACAGGGGCCTAACGGGGCAATGACCAGCGACCACCAAGCAGCCAGTGGGACCCAGATTCCAGCTTTGGGCCCTCACATGCAGAATTCCAGCACACAGAAAGGAACTTTGAGCCTGCTCCCAGGCAATAAGACCACACGCTGTATCCAAGACCACCCAGGGCTCCACACAGGAATGGGGCCCAACTGGGCCACACCCAGTGACCACCAAGCAATCAGCAGGATCCAGATTCCAGCCTCAGGCTCTGACCACACACTCTGGCAGAATCCCTGCACACGGGAAAAACTTGGAATTTAGCTCCCACGTGGCGAACCTTGGACCACAGTGGATTAAACTGTGCCAGTGTGGTGAGTATGCCCCTAAAATAGAAGTGTAGAGTGGGTAAATAGGGCCAGTAGTAAAGTCACCTTCAACTAACTGTAAGACCTTGGTGTGTCTGAAAAGAGTGTGGGTGACCACCTCCTATACACAGAAAACATGAGGCAGAGTGAAAATGACAAAACAAAAAGGCAAAATGCAGTCTCAAACATCTAGTCCACCAGAAGCAAGTGCAGGAGATATTGAAATAGAGAACCCCAAAAGTAACACACTGGGAACCTCTGAAAAGATAGTGAGCAAAAAAAAAAAAAAAACTCCATGAGGCTCTAGAGGAAATCAAATTAGAAGTACTCTCCCACATAAAGACAGAAATAAAAACCTTACTAAAGTAGTTGCTGAGTGCAGCTAAAGAAGAAATTGGGAAAAAAGCACAGGAGCATGGGAAACTGAAACCTTAAATGAACAATAGAGAAAACATGCAGAATTCATGAAACAAACTGAAAGGGACATCCAAGAAACAAGAAATTCTATTCAAAACTTGCTTAAATGAAGCTGAGGATAGGATTTCGGACCTTGAGGACAGGATCGCAATTAGTGATCATGACAGGGTAGAACTTTTAAAAATAACAAAGCAGCATGAAGTGACAATCCAACAGCTTCAAGATGATGCCACGAGCAACAATATAAGATTAATAGGAATCAGGGAAGAGGCAGGAGTCAAAGTAAATGATGTAGCCAAAATATTCACAGAAGTAATAGAAAAAAATTTCCCAAACATGAGAAAAAAACCTGACATGCAGGTAAGAGAGGCATATAGAATGTTAAACAGTCACAATCAACATGAATGCACATCCAGACACAAAATAATTAAGATTTCAGACATGCAGCATAAAAACAGAATACTAAAAGCTGTTAGAGAAAAGACACAACTTACCTGCAAAGGAAAGCCCATTAGATTCACAGCAGACTTTTCAACAAAAACCCTCAAGGCAAGAAGAGCTTGGAGTGAGGTATTTCAAGCCCAGAAAGAAAACAACTTTCAACTCGGACTGTTGTACCCAGCAAAACTTTCACTTAAATTTAATGGAGAAAAAAGATACTTCCATGACAAAGAACAAATGAAGAAATTCACGTCCACCAGACCAACACTAGAAAGAGTACTGAAAGACATACTACATAGAGATAAAAATGACCACAATCCCCAAAACAACAATAGAAAGAAACAACCAGGTAGGATAAGAAATTAAATAAGGGGAAAAGCAGAAAACAAACAACTGGAACATGACACGGCAAAGTCAAGCCAGTACATATCAGTGATATCCATAAATGTAAATGGCCTCAATTCACATACAAAAAGAAATAGACTGATAGAATGGATCAAGAAACATGATCCCACAATATGCTGTATGCAAGAAACACATCTGACCCAAAAGGAAACTCATAGATTAAAAGTCAAAGGATGGAAAACAGTATTCCATGCAACAGGAGCCCAGAAAAAAGCAGGGATAACTATTATAATTGTGGACAATGTGAACTTCAAACCTAAAATGATTAAAAGAGATAAAGTAGGTCACTACATCCTCTTTAGTGGAAGAATTCAAGAGGAAGAACTAACAGTTATAAATATACATGCACCAAATACAGGAGTACCCAACTATGTAAGACAGACACTAATGGACATGAAAAAGGAAATACACAAGAACACAATTATAACAGGGGATCTTAACAGCCCATTGCCACAAAGAGATCTATCAACTAGACACAAATCAGCCAAGAAATAACAGAACTGAAGCATACCTGTGAGCAATTGGACTTAGTAGATGTTTAGAGTGTTCCACCCAACTACATCAGAATATACATTCTTCTCAGCAGTGCATGGGACATTCTCCAAAATAGGCCATATATTATGCCATAAGACATTCTTAATGCAAAGGTTTTGAAATCATCCCATGCATAATATCTGACCATAGTGCACTGAAATTGGAAATTACTGGCAAAAGAAAATGCAAAACCTGCACAAATACATGGAAATTAAATAACAACCTTTTGAACAACCAGTGGGATACATATGAAATTAAAGAAGAAATAAAACAATACCTACAATTCAATGAAAATGGGGAAACAACATAATGTAATCTGTTGGATGCAATGAAAGTGGTCTTAAGAGGGAACTATATAGCAATAAATTGTCACATCAAGAAAACTGAATGAGCATAAATAAACAAACTAATGCTCCATCTCAAGCTTTTGGAAAAAGAAGAGCAAGCTAAACCCAAAGCGCATAGAAGAGAGGAAATTGTAAAGATTAGAGCAGAAATCAATGCAATTGAAACTACAAAAAAAGAAAGAAATAATGAATCAAAAACCTGGGTTTTTGAGAGAATAAACAAAATTGACAGACCCCTCAATAACCTTATCAAGAGAAAGAAAGAAAAAACCCAAATTCACACAATAACAACTGAAAAGGGGGAAATTACTACAGATCCCATGGAAATTCAAAAGATCATGAACACCTACTTTGAAAATCTCTACTCACATAGAGTAGAAAACACAGAGGAAATGGACATATTCCTTGAAATATAGGAACTACCAAAGCTCAACCAAGAAGATACAGTAACTTTGAACAACATAATATCAGCTATTGAAATTGAAAATGTAATTAAAAACCTACCAATAAAGAAAATCCAAGGTCCTGATGGATTCACAGCTCAATTCTATAAGAAATGTGGAGAAGATTTTATGCCAATACTCCTTAAACTCTTCAATGAAATTGAGAAGAAAACAATTCTCCCTAAAACATTCCTGGAGGCAAGTATTACTCTGATACCAAAACCAGAGAAAAATCCAAACAAAAAGGAGAACTATAGGCCAATCTCACTAATAAACATTGATGAAAAGATTCTCAATAAAATATTAGCAAATAGAATGCAGCAAATCATCAAGAAGATTATACATCATGACCAAGTGGAGTTCATTCCAGGAATGCAGGGAAGGTTTCACATATGCAAATCAATAAATATAATACACCATATCAACAGAGCCAAAAACAAAAGCCACATGGTCATCTCAATAGATGCAGAAAAAGCTTTTGACAAAGTCCAACACATGTTCATGATAAAAACCTTTCAAGAAACTCAGAATACATGGTGTCTACCTCAACCTTAAAAAGGCCATCTATGACAAACCAACAGCCAACATTATACTAAATGGACAAAAGTGAAAGCTTTCACTTTAAAATCAGGAACAAGACAAGGATGTCCATTATCACCACTCATTTTCAATATAGATCTTGAAACACTAGCCAAGGCCATCAGATAAGCAAGAGAAATAAAAGGAATAAAGATAGGAAAGGAAGAAATTAAATTATTACTCTTTGCAGATGACATGATATTCTATATAGAAGATCCAAAAAACTCCATTAAAAGACTACTATAGGTAATAAATAAGTTCATCCGTGTAGCTGGATACAAATTCAGTGCTCAAAAATCAATAGCATTCCTGTACACAAACAAAAAACTCACTGAGAGAGAAATTATGGAAATATCGCCCTTTACAATAACATGTAAAAAAATGAAATACTTAGGAATCAATCTAACTAAAAATGTAAAAGACCTATATGATGAAAATTATACTACACTGAAAAAGGAGATTGAAGAAGATATTAGGAAATGGAAGGATATTCCTTGCTCTTGGCTAGGAAGAACTAACATTGGGAAAATGTTCATACTCCCCAAACTCTTATCCAGATTTAATGCAATCCCAATCAAAATATCATTGACATACCTCACAGATCTAGAGAAAACACTCCTAAAATTATTTTGGAAACAGAAGAAACCTAGAATAACAAAGGCAATCCTGTGCAAAAAGGCAAGGCAGGAGGCATCTCAATTCCTGACTTGAAACAGTACTATAAAGCCATAATAATAAAATCAGCATGGTACTGGCAAAGAAATAGACCTGAGGATCAATGGAACAGATTAGAAGATGCAAGCACAACTACAAAGACACTCAGCCACCTGATATTAGACAAAGGGGCTAAATATGTCCACTGGAAGAAGGATAGTCTCTTTAATAAATGGTGTTGGAAAAATTGGCTCTCTACATGCCGAAGACTGAAAACTAGATCCATGCATATCACCATGCACAAAACTAAAGTCTAAATCGATCAAAGACCTCAATATTAAAACAGAAACACTAAATCTACTGGAAGACAAGGTAGGTAGAAGTCTTGGAGACATAGGCTTAGGCAGAGAATTTATGAACAAAACAAAAACTGCATGGGAAACACTTCAAAGAATCAACAACTGGGATCTCACATTATTGAAAAGTTTCTGCACTTCAAAGGAAATCACCAACAGAGTGAAAAGAAAACCCACAGTGGGAAAGAATTTTAGCCAGCAACCCCTCAGACAAGGGGCTTATGTCCAGAACATAAAAAGAATTGAAAAATCAAGCTCCCCAAATTCAAAGACCCTCTCCAAAAATGGGCATCTGAGGTGAATACACAGTTCTCAGAGAAAGATATACAAATGGCAAATAAATACATGAAGAAATGTTCACCATCACTGGTCATTCGAGAAATGCAAATTAAAACAACATTGAGATTTCACCTCACTCTGGAAAGAATAGCTGCCATCAAGAAATCAACTGATAACAAATGTTGGCGAGGCTGCGGGGAAAAAGGAACACTGCTCCACTGTTGGTGGGAATGTAGACTGGTGCAACCACTATGTAAATCCATATGGAGAATTCTAAGAAGACTAGGATTGGGAGTTCCATTCAATCCAGCTATTCCCCTCCTGGGTATTTTCCCAGGAGAACTGAAAAGTTCATATCACAGTGATATATATGCCCCCATGTTCATAGTCGCACAATTTGTGATAGCTAAATCCTGGAAAAAAACCAAGATGCCCATCAACTGCAGAGTGGAGAGAAAGATGTGGTAATTTTATACAATGGAATATTACAAAGCTATAAAAATGATGACCTTGAGGCCTTTATAGGCAAATGGAGACAACTTGAGACTATCCTCATTAGTGAAACAAATAAGAATCATATTTATAAATATCACATTGTGTCTGTAGTGTAAAAATTGATAAGAACTATAAGAGTAATAAAACACAAAATGTGTAAATTGCTATTGTAAAAAAGAGAGGGAAAGAAAGGGCTCTAAGATATATAACTGCATGTATGTTTGAGTGTGTAATATAGATGAGCATATTGCTGAATCTTTGTTGGATCTTTGAGCAGAACTGTTTGTAGTCTCACTGTTTTAATGTCTACTATGTATCCATTAATTTTGTAACTTGAACAACTACATCCAAGATGACAATATGTAATTTATCAATTAATGATTTCTTTGTGATTTTTTTCTTTTTTCTTTTAGAAATCTTTATTGTTGCTACCCTTTTCCTTTTGCTTTTTTTTCTCTTTAAATAAAATTTTTAAAAAATGCATAATTGCTATTGTAAAAAATAGAGGAAAGAGGAAGTGCTACAAAAGATATAATTGCATGAATATTTAAGTGTATAGGATTGATAACCATACTTCTAAGTTCTTGTTGGGTTGTTGAACAGATCTGTTTGCAGTCTCACTGCTTGAATGTCTACTTTGTATGCTCTAATTTTGTAACTTGAACAACTATTTCTAGAAGGACAATATGAAATTTTTCAAGCAGTTATCTCTTACTATTTATCTTTTTTTGAAATTCTGTAATATTTCTACTTTTTTCTGTTTTTTTTCTTTTTAAATAAAAAATTTTTTTCAAAAAAGAGGAGGTATTTTTGTGCCCTGGAGTACTACTCAGTCATAAAGAAAGATAAACTTGAGGCTCTCATAGATAAATGAATGCAAATCAAGATCATACTCATAAGTGAAATAAATCAGATTCATATGGGTAAACATCATATTGTCTCCCTAGCGTAAAGAACTAAAAGAGAAATAAGATCCAAAATGTACAGATACTGTGAAACAGAAAGAAACTGCTCAAAAAGAAAGAAGAACTGGAATGGTAGAAAGGAGAAAAGAAGGAAGGGAAAAGAAAAAATAATATATATATGGGCACAACAAGCTAAGATAATTGTGCTATTCATTTCTATTAGTTCATTGAAAGAATAGCTTGTGCTTATATTGTTTGATCAATTTTCCATACCTATATCTTTTAATCTGAGCAACTACTTTGAAGATAACAAAATGCAATATATATTAACCACTGTAAAGCTTTATTATACTGTTTGGAAATTCTTCATCATTAATTTTATTGTTTTTATCTCTTTAAAATAAAAAAAATTGAATGACTACCTTGAAAAAACTCCATATGCATTAGTCCTCTCTTTGTTGCCCTGATCATTTACCCTTTGGCAAAAAAAAAAAAAATATTTTTTTGGCTTTCTGCTTCCATACACTTACCCACTTTGGATATTTGTACAAATGGATTTTTAATGTAGAAAACACTTTGCATATAGTTTTCTTCATTAACAAAATGTTAACAGCTTCTCCCTGTGAGTCAGTTCCATTTGTGGAGGGTGAGGGGTAGAGAGAACAAAGCCAGACTAGCTAGCCCAGTCCAGGAACCAGTGCCATGCGTGGGCCAGAGCTGGACTGGAACAGACAAACTCCAGCCCCTTCCAGCACATGGGCTGACAAAGGAAAAGGACCCCCACCATAAGCGACACGCTTATCTGGAGAAACACAGACAATGATGATTGCTATGGAGGTGAAATGTAATTAGATGCCAGTGGTGCATTCCTTTATTGCAGTCATTATTTTGTTTTTATTGTTTCTATTGTATTCTGCTTGACTTTCACTGTGTCCAAAGTTATCTGCAACTATTTTGAAGACATCAAGAGGCATTATGGTAACTATTGTTGATTTCATAATGTTTTGAAGTCCTGTATCTTTTAATTGATTTTTTGATTGGTTTTACTCTGTTTTATCCTCTCTAAAATTAAAAAAGGAAATATTTTAGACATATATGTGTGATGTACTATGTACCATTACTTCATGTAACTTGTTCCTTTGGGGAATTTTTATTTTTCTCTCATCTATTATTTCTCTACTATACAATCTTAATTTCACATTTGACAAATTTAGCACTTCTCCAACACCTGTTGAAATGTTATATTATTAAAATGTATTATAAATATAAAAAATCTATTGAGATTTACAATATGATTTTCTGAGATATACATCTATAGAAGATTAATTAGTAAAACCTATATCTGAACTCATAAAAAATCTTTCCATTGAGTAATAATCCTTTATATAAATATACTTCATATTTATCCAGCCATCAGTTTAGGGATATACACTTTGTTTTTAATTTTTTTACTTTTCCTTCTATTGTAACTTACTACATACAAGATTTTCTCTACATTGTAGAATTTATGAATGCTTACTTCAGCAAACATTTAGTTTAAATGTGTCACATTAATGAATAGTAGAGCTTTAATTTTTAGAGTTAAGAATAGATTCAGGGAAATTAAATGCATAATTGACACTAATTATAGC
>PVLA01019818.1:0-11474 GCA_004027455.1 Hydrochoerus hydrochaeris
CATCTCTTTGAAGGCAAATATTTTTATCACTGTTTTGCTCAATTCTGATTAATGGTACTGCTCTATTCAATATTTTGTTTTTATAAGTTCCATATTTCCTTCTATCTTGCTCTATGTGATTGAAAGAACAGCTAATGTGAACAGAACTGGATGTACTATTGTGCCTATTGCTGTTGTCCTGGTGACCTGCTGTGAGGTTCTGTGCCAATTTCACTGCACTGCCTTGCATGAGTTTATTCTGTCTTGTTCTGTTGTATTTTGCTACCTTCAAAAAAAAAAAAGTGTATAACAAAGTAACAAAATACCTCCAAAAAACTCCCAGTTCCACCAAAGCTGATCCATGGGGCATGGATGAGGAGAAACTCAAAAACAAGGCAACAGAATAATATAAGGTGATTAAAAAGTAAATGACAACAACAAAACAGGTCAGTAAGGTACGGAGCAACCTGAAACAGGATATAACTAAACAGATAATGGACTTAAAAAGCAAAAGGAGGAAAAAAAAAGTGCTCTAAAGGATACAACTGCATTTATGTAACTTGAATAACTATGTCTAAGAGGACAATATGTAATTTATCAACTAGTGATTTCTTACTGTTTATTTTTTTCTGAAATTCTGTATTGTTTCTACCCCTTTTTCTGTTTTGCTTTTTTTCTCTTTAAATAAAAGTTTAAAAGCTTTTCTGATAAAAAAAAATAATAATTCTGCTGGTAATGACCAGGCTCAGGAGGTTTTTGCTGGGAAGAAAGAGTGCATTGGTTGTTGGACTCCAGATGATGTCTGTTCTGCCTCAGCAAAAAGTCTGTCTACATGGTCAGAGACTTTGCCTGAGACTAGACAGTGGACTAATCAATATCGCAGAAGAAATTTCAAGGCAGTATAATGTTGAGGTGGTGGCATGGCTACTGTCAGGGGCTTTTAGCTAGAGTTACGTGGAGAATAAAGAACAAAGAGTGCAGTAGAGTGTTTTAAAGTATTTTGAGTTTGGCCAGAAAGAAATCTCCAGTAAAGCTATGGACTGTAAATATAGAGCAGAGAAGATCCTGATTGAGAAGGAACAGGAGAATAGAAACAGGACATCTAGGTCATAAGTGTCATAACTCTCCATTTCTTGTCCTCAGACAGTGAGGAACAGTAGGGAAGCTGGCTCTCCTCGCCTTAATTCCCTCTGGGTCCTAAAAGCCTGCCTTAAAGCTATCACTTTCTAGTTAGATCCTTTCTTCTTTCTTCTTAACAAAGTGCAGGTAATTAACAAACATATGCCTGATGGCCTGAATAGAATAAATGAACAACATTTAAAAGTTAACTAAAGTGACTCTGAGTATAGTAAATCCTTGACTTGCAAATGAGTCCATTCTAGGAGAATGCTCATAAGTCTGATTCATTCATAAGTCCAACAAAATGAGTCTTGTATATCTTTGAAAATAATATACAAGGTAAAACACAACCCTCCCACAGTAAGTCTCTGACTATATTATTCTAGCATATACTACTGCACTATACAGTAAGCACACAGTAGCACAGCTATGACCATGTTTGTCAGATATGTGAGCTACTTCTCTGATTTGTTTGCATCTAGGAATGTTCATAATGTGAGGTTCATTTGTGTCTGTGAAAGTTTACAATTAGAATGTTCCTAAGTCAGAGACTTGCTGTATTCAAAAACAGAGGCATACTTGCTCTTAGAGGAAAAAAAAAAAAGTTTCCTTCAGTACTACCTTAAACAAAACACTAAAGATTTTTACTATTAATGTAAATGTAAAAATTATTTTTCCCAAATTGCTTCCCTCTGCTTAAGAGTCATAAACTGGCTCAATTGTGTGCCTAAAGGAACTCCTTTGGGAGGCAAGGAGAGTCTTCCCTGATCTATGGGAGTCAAAGGACAAGGCAGGGCACCAAGTGGCTCAAAGCCTTTTCTCCCTAATGAACTAATGGGCCTCAGTAGGGGAACATCTGTTGTGCTTGCTTGCTTCTATGAATGACACCAGCATCATTCTGAGGTTCAGACAGAGACATCTGTCTGGTAACTGCTTCAGTCCCACAAGGAACACTTTATGGGACTCCTCAGGCCCCCCACTTCTGCATGGGATAGCACTCTAAGGATCCATGATCTAGTTTCTCTCTCTTACTCTATAGGCTCCAAGACTAACTATGGGAAAACTTTTTTTTTTTTTTTTTGGTAATGGGGATGTCATGCTTGCCACGTCATGCTTGCTAGGCAGGTACTTATACCATGCTTGCCAGGCAGCGTCATGCTTACCAGGCAATGTCATGCTTACCAGGCAGGTACTTATACTATTGAACTAAATCCCCAGCCATGGGAAACCTCTTGAATGACAAAAGTTTCACCAACTTCTGCCATTAGGCTGTATCTTTGATGAGTGGGAAAGGTTTGATCCTAACAATTTAAAACAGGAATATTGAAATACGCTTTGGGTTCACTATAAACTAAGAAATGTGACAGATGAGTATGGGATGGTACTTTAAATTACAAGACTATTCTTCAGTTACAGCATTTCTGCTTAAACTATAGAAGGCAGACTGAAATCCCTCATGTTTAGACTTTTTTAACACTTTGTCACAGGGGATGCTCAGAAAGTATAGTATGTAGAGTAGTTCCTGAGGAAGAGGAAGAGATCCTGGATGGCTTTGTCCTGACATGCCCCCCACTTGTCTCTCAGGGAGTCATAGACCTCACTGATCTGTTTGATGATACTTATTTATAGTATAGTTTATTTTAAAGAGAATAAAACAAAACAGAACAAAGCAGATCAGAACAAAACAATGCAAGCAACACAGGGTTTCAAAACAAGACAACAGGAAATCAACAGTAGCTACTATAATGTCACTTGTTTTCTTCAAAATAGTTGTCCATATCTTCATACACAATGAATTTAAACAAAACAAAATAGTATAAAATGGATCAAAACAAAAGAATGCAAGCATTACAGGCCTTCAATACTAGACAATAGGAAAATCAACAGTGGCTACCATAATGTCTCTTGTTCTCTTCAAAATAGCTGT
Source organism: Hydrochoerus hydrochaeris (assembly GCA_004027455.1). Classification (NCBI taxonomy): domain Eukaryota; kingdom Metazoa; phylum Chordata; class Mammalia; order Rodentia; family Hydrochaeridae; genus Hydrochoerus; species Hydrochoerus hydrochaeris. The sequence continues at coordinate 3,026 of PVLA01019818.1, forward strand.
CCATACCTTCACACATATTGAAATCAAATAATAGAAAACAGATTAAACCCAATCAAAACAAAGAATAAAAAGCATTATTTGACTTCAGAACAAAATGATAGAAAATCAGCAATGGCTACTGTCATGGTTTATGTCAGTGGCCCCCAAGCCTCATAAATTATGGACTTGACCAAATCTAGCATTTATAATTGGTTTGTTGTCTAGCACTTGGATTGGTGGTATAAGTGCTATACCCACCTAGGGGTGGAGCCAGCATAGGATGTAATGGCGGGAAGAAGGTATGTCGCTGTCTTTTGCCGGTTCGTGCCCTGCTGTTTGAAGCGGCCATGAAGGGCTGCCCTGCCGTGCCATGCTGCCTTGGAGCCAACTGAGTATGGACTGAAACCTCCAAGAACTATAAGGAATAAACCTTTCCTTCCCTAACTGGGCATCAGGTATTTTGTCTCAGCAACAAGTAAAAAGTAACTAAGACAGCCACCATAATGTCTCATTTTCTTCAAAGTAATTGTTTATACCATTACGCATAATAAAATCACTTCTTATAAATTCTTTAGGAGAAGTTCTAGGCATGTATAACCCTATACATGCATATCTATCCTTTCTATGTTAGAGAGAAAAACAAAATGAAATGAAACAATACAGAACAAATAATTAGAAAAACAAGAAACAAAAGTAACAAATAAATAATTACAAAGATCCCAAAATGATAGCAATATAGGCTTTCAAAACAAGGTGGTAGGAACATAACTAAGGTTGTTATTTTGCATAGCTATCTTCAAAAGAGTTGCTCAGATTACCAGATATAAACATGCTAAATTGATCTAATCTTATGAATGTTAGCTGTTTTGTTCCAAGAACTAACAGAATTAGTAGTAAAACAATCCTAGCTACTTTAAGTGTATATCTACAAATTTATATCTTTTTTCTTTTCCCTTCTTTCTTTTCTTCTTTTCCTTGAGTTATTTTCCTCCTTTGAGCAGTTTCTTACCCTTTCACAATACTTGTTGAAGATTTTGTATTATTTACTCTTTCAGTTTCTTACACAAGGGAGACAATACAGTATTTACACATGTGAATGTGGTTTATTTCACTTACAAGTATGATCTCAAGTTGCATCCATTTACCTATACAAGCCTCAGTGTGATCATTCTTTATAACTGAGTAGTACTCCATTGAACAAAAATACCACATCTTTTTATCCATTCTTCAGTTGATGGGCATTTAGGTTGTTCCCAAGATTTGGCTATTATGAATTGTGCTGCCATAAACATAGGTGCACATATATCACTGTGGTATGATGCTTTCAGTTCTTCTGGGAATATACCCAGAAGTGAAATAGCTGGTTCAAATGGGACTTCCAATAACAGCTTTTTGAGGAAAGTTCAGACTGATTTCCACAATGGTTGCACCAGTCTACACTCCCACAGACAGTGCAGAAGAGTTCCCTTTTCCCCACAGCCTCTCCAGCATTTGTTATTGGTAGTTTTCTTGATCCTGCCCATTCTTTCTGGTATGAGATGCAATCTCAGTATTGTTTTAATTTGCATTTCTCTAATGACCAATGATACTGAACACTTTTTCATGTATTTATTTTCTATTTGTATTTTTTCAGCTGAGCAGTGTGCATTCATCTCAGATGCTCATTTTTGGCTTGAGTCTTTGAATTTTGGGGATCTGATTTTTTAAAATTCTTTATATGTTCTAGATATAAGTTTGTTATCTGAGGTACAGTTGACTAAGATTTTTTCCCAATTTGTGGGTTTTCTTTCCACTCTGTTCATGAATTTTCTGCCGACCCCTATGTCTTCAAGATTTCTACCTATTTTGTCTTCCAAAGGATTTAGTGTTTCTATTTTAATATTTAGATCTTTGATCCATTTTGACTTTAATTTAGTGTATGGTGATAGGCATGGGTCTAGTTTTAGTTTTCAGCATATGGAAAGCCAGTTTTTCCAGCACCATTTATTAAAGAGGCTATCTTTCTTCCAGTGAACATGTTTGGTCCCTTTGTCAAAGATAAGTGGTTGACTGTGTTTGTAGTTGTGGTCATATCTTCTAATCTATTCCATTGATCTTCAGGTTTGTTTTTATTCCAGTACCATGCTGATTTTATCCTGGTACCATGCTTATTTTATCACAGTAACTTTGTAATAACTTTGATCCTTATCCCCAGTTACAGGTAGGACAGCAAGAAAGCATTCCTGAGGAAATTACATTAGATACTGGCAGAAAAGTCTGTGGAGATACTAGAAAGGGACTCACCCGCTTTGTATGATCTGTCTTGATCTGTTAGAGCTCCAGAGTCAGAGAAATGGATTATTGCTTCAGAACTGACCAAGTCTATCCCCCTCAGAGAAAAGCTTACTCACTTGAATCTAAATTTCCCCAAAGAAACACTGTAGCCTTTCTTGGTGTCTTGTTTTAATATTTCCGTCTCTTGAAACAAGAACATATTAATGCCAAGTACAAATCTCACTGTGCAGTCAGAATCATTTTCCTCTTTCTTTAGAGAAAAGAAAACATATGATAATCATCCTGTATGATTTCTCTCAAATACAGGTATCAGATTTCCTCTCTTCCTTCCCTTTCTTTGCCTTAATTGGATCTATTTCCCAAAAGCTTAATTAATATTCTTTTTTTAAAAATTTTTATTTAAAGAGAAACAAAAGCATGTAAAGGGTAGAGATAATACAGAATTCCAAAAAAAGATAAAAAAGATTTTAAAAAGATAAGACATCACTAGTTAAAATTACATATTGTCCTCTTAGAAATAGTTGCTCAAGTTATAAAATTAAAGCATACAAAGCAGATAGTCAAACAGTGAGAGTGTAAACGGCTACACATGCATGAATCTCTGCATGTATTTCTATACTTTCTGTATTAGAGGGAAAAACAAAACTTAGCAAGACAAAACAAAACAAATTCCTATAAAAACATGAAACCAAAAAGTAGTATAAAACCACAGTACAAGGTGATCTACAATGGTTACTATGTTGTCTCTCATTATCTTCAATAGAATTGTCTATATCAACAGGCATAATTGAATATAAGCAGTATAATTGAGTATAGCAGTAAATAACAATATTAGTAAAAATAAAATATTGTAGACAGTATAAAACTTCAAAGGCAGGTAATAATCAAATCATAGTGGATATTCTAGTGGATCTTGTCATCTTAAGTGCAATTGCCCATACTCTCAGACTTGATATTATCAATCATAACAGCTTTGAATAAAATCTACCAATGCAAAACAGCGATCCAACAAACCAAATTCAATTACTATCAGTCATGGTAAAGCAGTGTAGGTTTTACAGAGCTTTAGATTAAGTTAATAGGAAATTAAGGATGATTACCGTACTATATCCTGTTATTTTCGGGATTACTGTCTGTGCCCTCAAATCTAGTACAGGTAAAAATGACTGGAACAGAACATAATACATCTAAGCAGAGTAGTGTGGGTAATGTGGGTTTTAAATCCTAGTGCACTATTTACAATATAGCATATCAAGACCATCTATATTATAGTTTCGAGTTATCCTTCTCTGCCTCATTTATGCTATACTATTTTTCTGCCTTTGTTTGTCTAGTTTTCTCCTTCATTCTACTGCCTGCCCCACTCACTGAGGCCTTTCTGCCACTGTTCCTAAAATCCTGGTATTTTTTTTTTCTCTCTCTAGAATGTCCTTCAGTATTTTTTGTAGGGTTGGATTGGTGGTCACAAACTCCCTCAGTTCCTCTTTGTCATGGAAGCATCTTGTTTCTCCATCAACTTCTAGTGACAGTTTTGCAGTTAATTAATATTCTTGTCCTCTTGACTTTGTGATAATGCCAATCCTGATACCACTAAACCAGAGAGAGAATTTGTAACTTTATTATTGTGTTAAGAATTTAAATGCAAAGGAATATATGAACAGAAATAGGTCACTATCTTCTTAAGATCACCAAATATAAGACTTCTTTTCACAAAAACTGGTTTATCAATTTTCTTTTGGGAGTACATTTCTATGAAGCATGAAAATTTTAATCCTGACCTCTCCAGCTGTCAGAGAAATTAATGGTTCTTCTATAGCTGCCAACACACATGAGGACTGGATAATTTTTCTTCTGTCAGGCTTCTCTTTGTGAATCTAGCATGTTATAGGTGGCTGAAGTAGTTCCTCATTATTAAGAGCTGGTGCAAAACAATTGTTTCTCTATCTATGTTTTTTAGTACTAGTGACTGAGACTGCAGTATATTTTAAATTGCTGTGTTAGTCACATTTCCATTGCCATGACAAATTTCCTGAGATGAGCAATTTAAGGGAGGAAAGATTGGGTTGTGGTTTCAGAAGTTTCAGGCCCTGGTTGACTGTTCATTGTTTCTAGCCTGTGGCAAAGTGGAAGGATAGAGTGGAGGAATGCTGCTACCTGCATGGTGATTGAGGGAGAGGGAGAAGGAGATGGAGAGAGAGAGAGAGAGAGAGAGAGAGAGAGAGAATACCCTTCCTCCAGCTACATCCTATATCCTGTTTTCACCACCTCCCAGGAACACCACCAGCATGTAGGAACTAAACCTTCAACACATGAGGTTTTGGAGAACAATCTCGATCCAAACCACAGTTTGTAATCCCATCATTGCTCAGAAGTCTAAGTGTAAAGTCTCCTCTAAGACTCATGGGAACTTTTAGCTGTGCACCCTTATAAATCAAAAACTCAAAACAGACTAAGACCAATCAAACCAAGAATAAAAGCATTATTGGACTTTGAAACAAAATTATAGGAAATCATCAGTGGCTACTATGACGTCTCATTTTCTTCAGTGTAGTTATTCATATTATCACACATACTAAAATCAATTCTTGTAAACCCTTTAGGTGAAATTCGAAGCATATATAAGTCTATACATGTACATCTATCCTTTCTGTATTAGAGGGGAAAAACAAAACAACAAATAACTATAACTAAGAGTCGAAAACAGTAACAACGTAGGCTTTCAAAACAAGGTGATAGGAACATAACACATTTTGTTATTTTGCATAGTTGTCTTCAAAAGTCTTACTCAAATTACCAGATATAGTCATAAAAAATTGATCTAATACTATGGATGTTAACTGTTTTGTTCCAAGAACTAATAGAATTAGTAGTACAATCATCTTAGTAATCTTAAGTGTACAGATACGAATTTATATCTTATTTTGTTTATCTTCCTTTTCTTCTTTTCCCTGAGTTATTTTTTCCTCTTTGAGCAGTTTCTCACCCTTTCACAATATTTATTCAAGATTTTGTATCTTATTTACTCTTTCAGTTTCTTACACTAGGGATACAACATGGTATTTACACATGTGAGTTTGATTTATTTCACTTATGAGCATGGTCTCAAGTTGCTTCCATTTACCTATAAAAGCCTCAATGTGGTCTTTCTTTATTGCTGAGTAGTATTCCATTGTATAAAAATACTACATGGGGCTGGGGGTTTAGCTCAGCAGTGTAAGTGCCTGCTTGGTAAGTGTGAAATTGTGAGCTCGATCCCAAGTACCTAAATAAATAAAATAAAATGAAAAATGTAAAATAAATTAAATTTTTAAAATACCACATCTTTTTAATCCATTCCTCAGTTAATGGGCATTTGGGTTGTTTCCAAGATTTAGCTATTACAAATTGTGCTGCTATAAATATGGGTGCATGTATATCACTATGGTATAATGTTTTCAATTCTTTTGGGAATATGCCCAGAACTGGAATAGCTGGTTCAAATAGGACATTCAACTGCAACTTTTTGAGGAACCTCTAGAGTGATTTCCACAGTGAATACACCATTCTATACTCCCACCAACAGTACAGAAGAGTTCCTTTTTCCCTACAACCTCTCTAGCATTTGTTATTGGTGGTTTTCTTGATCCTGGCTATTCTTTCTGCAGTGAGATGGAATCTCAATGTTTTCTTAATTTGCATTTCTCTAATGACTAATGATGTTGAACATTTTTTCAGGTACTTATTTGCCATTTGTATTTCTTTTTTTTTAAAGAAAAAAATGAAAAAGAAAGAGGATAGAAATAATACATAATTTCAAAAAACCATAAGAAATCACTATTGATAATAACATTTTCCTCTTAGAAGTAGTTTTTCAAGTTACAAAAGTAAAGCATACAAAGTGGACATTTTAACAGTGAGGCTACAATCAGTTGTGTTCATCTATCCAACAAAACTCAGTAATATAGTTATCAATCCTACACACTTAAACATACATGCAGTTATATCCTTTAGAATACTTTCTTTTCCTCTCTTTTTTTACAATAACTATAATCGATTCTCATAAACTGTTTGGAAGTTCTACACATGTATAAGTCTCTACATGTATACCTATCCTTTCTGTATTAGAGGGGAAAACAAATCAAAACAAGTCAACAAAAAAAAAATTCCTAGAAAAACATGAAATGAAAAGAACATATAAAACCATAATACTAGGAGATCTACAGTAGTTACTATGATGTCTCTTGTTATTTTCAATAAAATTGTCTATATCATCAGGCATAGTATAATTAAACATAGCAGTACATAGCATTATTAATAAAAACCAAACATTGGAGACATTATAGCACTTAAAGGTAGTTAATAATCAAACCAGAATGGGTATCCTATTGAATCTCGTCATCTTCAGAGTAATTGTCTTTATTTTCAGACTTGATACTATCAAGCAAATCAGATTCAAATAAAATCAGTCAAGACAAAACAGCGATATAGCCAATCTTCTCTGCCTCATCTCTGCTATGCTATTTTCCATCACTGTTGTTTACTTTTCTCCTTCATTCCACTGTCTACCCCTTTCATTGAGACCTTTCTGCCATTGTTCCTGGAATCCTGGTGATTTTCTTTTCTCTCTCTAGAATGTCCTTTAATATTCTTTGCAGGGTTGGATTGGTGGTCATAAACTCTCCCAGTTCCTCTTTGTCATGGAAATATCTTCTCTCTCCATTAATTTTGAGAGACAGATTTGCAGGGTATATCAATCTGGGTTGGAGGTTATTTTCTTTCAGGGCTTGGAATATTTTGCTCCAAGCTCTTCTTGATTTGATAGTTTGCATCAAGAAATCTGCTGTGATTTTGATGAGTTTTCCTTTATAGATAATCTGTTTCTTTTCTCTGACTGCTTTTAATATTGTGTTCTTGTGATGGATTTCTGGGATCCTGATTTTTATATGTCTGGGTGTAGATCTATTTTGGTTGTAGCTGACTGGAGTTCTGTATGCCTCATATATCTGAACATCACTTCCTTTTCCTACGGTTGGGAAGTTTTCCTTAATTATTTCTGTGAATAGCCTTTTTATTTCATTTGTATTTGTCCCTGCTTCTTCATTCACATTTTTTATTCTTAAGTTATAAATCCTCTTGTTGTCTTCTAGTCTTTGTATTGTTACTTCCTGGTTCCTTGGTTTTTTTGTTTTTGTTTTTGTTTTGTTTTGTCTTTTTGAGACAGGGTCTCTCTGAGTTCAGGCTGGCCTTGAGCTCACTTTGTAGCCTAGGCTGGTCTCGAACTCACAACGATCCTTCTGCCTCAGCCTCCTGAGTGCTGGGATTACAGGCTTGAAGTTATTTTTAAGAGATCCTTCCTTTTGCAATCATACATTGAAAATCTATCTTCAAATGATAAAAACTTTGAATAAACAATATTGAAAGGCATTACATGTGCACAAAACAAATTCAAAGAGATATCCAGGAAATTAAAAAGACAATCAAAAGCTGGTAAAACTGCTTGAAAGAGACTGCAGATAGACTTTCAATTCTTTTTTTTGTAACTGTGATTTCTTTATTTATTTTTATTTTGAAGAGAATAAAACCAAATGAGAGAAAACAAAATGGGGTCAGTCAGAACAAAAGGATGGACATAGTACATGACTTAAAACCAAAATACAAGGTGATCTACAATAGTTACCAGGATGTCTCTTGTTATTTTCAATAGAATTGCCTGTATCATCAGTTATAATAAAATTGAACATAGCAGTACAGAACAAAATCAATAAAAATGAAACATTGGAGACATTATAGGACTTCAAAAGAAGGTAATAGTCAAACCAGAATGTGTATCATAGTGAATCTTATTGTCTTCAGAGTAGTTACCTATATTCTCAGACTTGATACTATCAAACATAACATATTCATATAAAATCAGTCAGGACACGACAGCAATCAAACAAAACAGATTGAAATAAAATCAGTCAAAACAAGACAGTGAAAGCAATACAGGGCTTCAAAAGAAGTTAATAGGAAATCAAAAATGGTTACCATAGTATATCCTGCTATCTTTGAAATAGCTGTCCATGCCATCAAATGTACTACAAGTAGGCAAACTGGAACAGAATATAACCAAACTAAACAGAGCAATGAAAAAAATATGGGTTTCAACTCATGATACAAGATTAACAGTGTCCTCTGCCTTCCCTTTTTAGACATTTCCTCCCCTTTCACTTTCTCA
>PVLA01019819.1:0-11459 GCA_004027455.1 Hydrochoerus hydrochaeris
CTCCGCCGCCCAACTCTAGACCTCCCTATGGTCGTCTCCTCCAATAAATGTAAAAAGCCACTTAAACTAACCAATGCCATCTGCTTCTGTGACCACGCTTGCAAAGACCCCTCCTCCCTTTGTTCTATAGCTTAAAAGCCCTGCTCCGGCTCAACTCGGGGCTCTCTGTTCCTGCGTGTTCAGTGAGCCCCACGCATGCTTGGACAATAAAGACCCCTTGCCAATTGCATGAGAAGGCATCTGTTGGTGTCTTCCTACACGCGGTGGGCATCTCGACCCCCACAAAGGTTCATAATAAAATAGAGAGAAGAGCAAAGAAAGTATCTCATGTATCTTTCCATTATCAAAAGCCTACCCCTCAAATAAAAGAATAAAGTTGGACAATATAAAAAACTAACCTTGTAAAAAACAACTATGTAAAAAAATTAACCCTAACTGGGGTATGGTGACACACACACTTGTAATCCTAGCATTCTGGAAGGCTGAGGCAGGGTTGCAAGTCTGAGCCCAGCTTGGACGATTTAGCAAGACCCTGTCTTGAAATAAAGATAGATAGATAGATAGACAGACAGACAGACAGACAGACACACACAGAGATTAGATAGATACGTAGACAGACAGACAGATGCAATACACACACTCAAAGATCTGAAAATAGGACTACAGACTCTTAGAAAAAACCGGAAAAAAAGCTTTATGACATTAGATTTGACAATGAGTTTTTGGACATAACATCGAAGCAAATCAACAAAAGTAAAAACAGATAAAATGAACAACATCAAAATTTAAATTTCTAGGCATCAAAGGGTACAGACAGTATGAAAAGGCACCCTATGGAATGGAAACAAGTTTTTAAAAATCATGTATCTGCTAAGGGGTGAATAGAATACATAAAGAACTCTTACAACTCAAAACAGCAGCAAGCACTTGGGAGGCTGAGGCAGGGGGATCACCATGAATTTGAGGCGAGCCTGGGCTACATGAGCAAGGTTAAGGCCAGCCTACACTACTTAGTAAGACCCTGTCTCGAAACAACAGCAACAACATGACCTGATTTAAAAATAGGGAAGGACTTGAAGAAACACTTCTTTAAAGATACACAAAAAGCTAACAATCACGTGGGAAGAGACTCAATATCAGTAATTACTAGGGAAATGCAAATTAAAACCACAATAAGCTATCACCTCCCACTAATTAGGAGCTGTAATTTTAAAAAGTATTGGCAAGGAAACAGAGGAACTGCAGCCCTTGTGCACTGCTGGCAAGATGGCAAAACAGTACAACTACCATGGGAAATCTAATAGGCGGGTCCTCAAAAAGTTGAAGTCAGAAGAATCATATGAACCTTAATCCCACTCCTGGGCATATGTTCAAAGAAATGAAAACAGGGCCTTGAAGACGTATTTGTACAACGTCCACTGCAGCACTACAAATAACCAAAGATGGAAACAAATGTCCATGGACAGAAGAATGGATAAATAAAATGTGATCCACACGCATACATGCGCACACACATGCACATTCACACACACACCCCAGGAAATATTATCTAGCCTTAAAAATAGGAGGAAAATTTTGTCTCATGAATCTGGAGGACATTATGCCATGTGAAATAAGCTAGTGACAAAAAAAAAAAAATACGGTGTGACTCCACTTCTATGATACATCTAAAGTAGTCAAATTCACAGACACAGAGAGCAGAATGGTGGTTGGCATGAAGGCTTAAGGGAGAAATAGGGAATTGTTAGTTAATAGACAAGAGTTTCAGTTTTGTAAGACGAAAAACTTCTGGAGATTGGTTATACATCAGTGTGAATATACTTAATACTATAAGCCATATACTTAAAATGGTTAAGTTGGTAAAATGTTACTATGTGTAAAGTTCGTTACATGTATAATTAAAAAAAATGTTACCATGGTGCAGCGTTGCACACCTGTACTATTCGGGAGCCCAAGACAGAAAGATGGCCAGCTTGGAGCCAACCTGGACAACGGAGAGAGACCACAGCTTGAAATCAAATACGAAGGGCGGGAGCCGGGGGTGTAGCTCTGTGGAGAATGATGATGATTATCTAACCTATGTGAGTCTACAGATTCAAAAGCACTAAAAATAAAAAATGACTTTATAAATTTTGCCCTTTAAAACTTTATAAATAACTTAGTATTTTGAACTACTTATTTTAAAATGATTCTGTTCAAAAACCTCATACCGCTCTGTGTTTTCACTTCAGTGTGATTAAGTTATAAGATAATAAATGTAAATGTATTTATGTTCCCATATTTTGGGGGGAACCAGGTGCTCTCTGAACTTTGGCCTTAACCAGGCAGACCATACTTCCAGAAAGCAGGAGGTTTCCCAATTTTTCTGTCAATGACTTCACCAGGATTCCTCACTACAGTTGCCCTCTAGAGAAGTTCCTTGCTCTTAGCAAGACTGAGAAAGCCTCTTAGTAAAGGTTTGTCACTCCAAAATTTATGCAGGGCTCTACTCAGTCTACAAATAAGAAACAAATAAACGGCCTCCAGCTTTATGGCTGGGCGTGGTGGTACACACCTGTACTCCCAGCACTCAGGAGGCTGAGACAGGAAAACCACAGCAAGTCTGAGGCAGGCCGGGGCTACATAGTGAGTTCAAGGCTAGCCTGAACTACACAATGAGACCTTGTCTCAAATAAACCAAAATAATAAAGAAATAAATAAATAGAACATTTAACTTTACATCTAACTAAAAACAAAACAAACAAAAACCCCAAAGGACTCAGGAGCCTCATGTGCTCCATGAACTATCAACATCAGTGGAGTTAGAAAATACCAAAGTGTCAATTAAGTAAGGACCAAATTTATTTAATTTCCAGCTTCCCAAAAAAAGGTTACCATTATAAATTAAGCCATGAAAAAATAATCAACAATACATCAGGCTGTACAATAAAAAATGAAAAGATCTTTTATTTTTTTATTTTTGAGACAGTATTTGAGGCTGGCCTTTAATTCATGCAGTCTTCCTGCCTCAGCCTCCCAATGCCTGGATTACACACATGTGCAACCATCCCCAGCTTGAAGGGGTGTTTCAAGATTCAAATGTTGGAAATCATTAAATCAGAGATAATAACATCTCTGGATCTGTTTTTTATTTTTTGGGGGGGTTGGTCTAATTTTTTATTAATAACTGCCTTTCCTACCTCCAGCTGTATTTGAAACAATATAATCCTACAATCCTACAACCAGAGCCATGGAAAGAAGATGGGTCCTTCCAGGCCATTCTATTATCACCCAATCTGAATGATCTTCCCATACATATATAGGCCAAAGAGTAGCGTGGCTTTTGCACATTGGTGTGGTCTTTGTGAGATCTGCCATCACATACCCTGGGCAGGGCTGGAAAGTGCAGGAGAACAGATCCCAGATCCAGGTGTGGCTCTATCAGCAAGTGAAATAAAAATGGAGGGTTACATTATTGGTTTTGATGAGAACATAAACCTTGTATTGGGTGATACAGAAGAAACTCATTTTAAAACTAAGTCAAGAAAATAACTAGGTCAGATCATACTGAAAGGAGATAACCTTACTACAAAGTGTCTCCAACTAGAAATGATCAATAAAGTTGAGAAGACAGCAGTAAAGTGGTAGCAATGCCAACTGTGATGACATATGAAAAAGGCAAGTGTTCAAGTGGTTTAATCCTTATGTTATTACTAGATGCTAATAAATGCTGTAGAGTTTTTATTGAAAAATAACAGCATGGCTATTATTATATCATTATTCCTAGTTCATATACTAGATTAAGACAGGCATGGAAGAAACAATTCTAACTCAAAATAGAACTAGCCTTCAGATACAGAGAGCACAGTAAAGCAGTATCTTAAAGGTAAGCCAGGTTGGACTATATCTCATGTCTTAACCCTTCAAGGTCACTAGTGAAAAAAAAAAAATTATTATAAAAATCACCCTGTTGACATGTGCTACCTCAGAACAATCTCACATTTGGACATTTGATGTATAAATAAATACCATCTGCTAGCTTAGGATATATCAGTTGACAGTTTTAATTTCAAAGCCTCTCGGAGAGGGAAAAAAGCAAGCTGTGTTCTACTTCAGAGGATTTTTTTTTAACATCTTTTACCTGTATACTTTTAAAATACACATTGCTTTTGTAAAAAGGGGATGAAGGAAACTTTAAGACTATTTTTCTGCCTTGATGTTGTACAGGAAATTGAATTTGATCAAAATAAAACATACTAGGAAGGTCTGAGTTAGTCTAAAAAACTCAAGTACATCTTAACAGTGATCTTTTTACCTGGGCATGTGATGCTCACCTGTGATTCTAGCACTGGGGAGGCTGAGGCAAGAGAATGGCTGCAAGTTTGAGCAGCCTGGGCTACAGAGTGAGCTCAAGGCCAGCCTGAACTGCATGGCGAGACTCTGTCTCAAAAAGACAAAAAAAAAAAAAAAAAGCAATCACTTGATTCATGTAGAGTCAATGGAACGGCTGAGAACTGCCAGTAAACGTTCTAATCTATTAATATTCTACCTTGCAAGCAGAAATCAATATTGACAGTGTAGATAATGAACTAGCTCTAGCCTCAGTTTCATTTAACAAAAAGAAAGAGAAGCCTCTACTTTCACTACAAAGCACTCAGATCTAGACTGTCAGAAACTCAAAACTCCTTTCCAGTTAGTTGTCAGATTCCCAGACCTAGACTCAGTGTCTTCACCCACCCAGCAGGGTCCTGTGCCAGCATCACCACTGCAACATGGCGCTTATGCTACTAATGAGTTAGCAGGGCACCACCTTCCACAGCCTCTGGGCGGGCCTCCTATCTTCAGTGAGGAAGAGTGTTACAGCCCAGAGGACCTGAAAGCATCAATGAAGGCTAAGATTAGAATTTTGGTTTATAGACTACTACAAAATTCTATAATGAAATTAAATTCACAATAACTTATTCAAAACCAGACCATGCCTATAGTACAACCGTACAAGGCCTGTAATGGTTTCCATGCCATATAGTGCAGGGAAAACCAAGGAGACAACAGAAGGATGTGTTAAAATGGCATCTGTCTAAGGGCAAAAAACCCCAGAGTAAGTAATGAAAATCAGGACAGGCAGGGCCAAATCAGAGTGTGTCTGCTAACAGAGCCCAGAAGCCTGACAGTACATAAAAATTATGAATGAGACTTACGAGATAAATTTGGAGAAACAATTGAGGGGGGTGGTTTAAGAAAGAGTCTTGCCATGTAGTTCAGGCTGGCCTGAAACTCACTATTTAGCCAAGGCTGGCATGGAACTTGCAGCAATCCTCCTGCCTCTGCCTCCCAAGTGCTGGGATTATAGGCATATGCCACCATGCTCGGTTGGAGAAAGAATACTGCAAACATGAAGTGCACCTTATAAGGAAAAGGAACCACAATGGAAGCAAGTCAGCTGCTTGTCAAGGGGAACACTGCTCAAAGGTCAGTCACAACTGAAGGGCTATCATGGGGCTGGGGACAAAGAAAAGTCAGTATTTAAAGTTAGGGGACAGGAATCAACTATCCAAAACCTTAAAGGGGCTCTGCTTGAATTTACATTTAGATAAATGTATAACTATTCACTATCAGCTCTTGAGAAGTTGGAAAACCAGGTGTAAACCTTCTCTTCAAGTGAGACAGTGCCTGACAGCTAGGAAACTGTATCAGTGACAACAGGAGGAGGAACAAGAGTGGTCAAAAAACCATACATTTCCAAAACTGATGCCCATGGGGTCCAACACTAACAACAGGTGGATCTGGGAAAAGGTATAAGGTATTCCTTATTCCGCTTTTATTTTTGCAACCACTTTAAAGTTTGAAACTACGTTCAAATAAAAACCAAACTCAACCGAGACAAAAGCAGTGTTCTTAACCACTGTTTGGTTTTGAGTCTATCACATATTATCACTCCCCTTCCATCTACAATAGCTCAGAATTATAAAGCAAAGTTACAGATGTTAAGAGGAGGAAGCCAAGGTCGGGCGTGGTGGCGCACACCTGTGATCCCAGCACTCAGAGGCTGAAGCAGGAGGATAGTTACAAGTTTGAGACCAGCCTGGGCTACAAAGTGAGTTCAAGACCAGCCTGAACTGCATAGCAAGACCCTGTCTCAAAAAACAAACAAAAAATAAAATAAAAAGAGGAAGCCAAAGTTTTACCATTCCCTTAAATTTTTAAACTTTATTTTGAAATACTTATAAACTCTTGGGAAACTACCGAAGTCACACAGGGAAGTTCCAGGCATCTTTCAAATTTTAAAGGCAAATAAATTCTGAGTGGTTCAGAATTTAACTACAAATCACTAGTTCATCCCAGCAGAATACATACATTCCAACAAGCAAAATGAAACTCGCCTCTCTAAGCACCTTCTCACAAATAATGCTGTAAAACCGTACATGATGCTTATAAAAATTTGACTAGCCAGGCAAGGTGGCAGGGACCTGTAATCCCAGCACTCGGGCGGCTGGGGCAGAAGGATCATTGCAAGTTTGAGAGCAGCCTGGGCTACAAAGCCAGCCTAAGGCTAGTCTAAACTGCATAGCAAGATCCTGTCTCAAAAAAACAAAACAAAACCAACCCCTGCCCCCCAAAAAAGCATTTGCCTGCTTGTCTGATTATTTCCTTAACACACATAAACCTTCAGTTTCAATTTAAAACAAAAAATAAAATTCTAAGCTCATTGTAAAAATCTCCAAAACAGATGTAAAACAAGGAAAGGGGACCAAGAGATGGAGCAGGAGGGGAAGGAGAGGGAAAGGGGTTTAAAAAAGAAGATGTCTATGTACATGAGCTGACTCCCCACAAGAATGTAATCATCATGTACGTAAAAAAGACATAGAATAAAAGTGAAAGCTTCGCACTTTTCCCCAAACATTATAACTTAGAAAATATTCTTTCAGACCTCTGTATACATTTAAAAATACAAGTTCTGGTTTTCACTCCTAAATGAAACCATACAATAC
This sequence comes from Hydrochoerus hydrochaeris, assembly GCA_004027455.1. Classification (NCBI taxonomy): domain Eukaryota; kingdom Metazoa; phylum Chordata; class Mammalia; order Rodentia; family Hydrochaeridae; genus Hydrochoerus; species Hydrochoerus hydrochaeris. Next base: position 6,969 of record PVLA01019819.1, read on the forward strand.
ATACTGCTTTGCAGTTTGTGTTATACTTAGTATTTCTTGTACGTCTTTATATGGTATATGAATAAGTCATACACACACACATAAACTATGCAGCACAGACGTAACATTGTCTACATCATCTTTTATTGATAGAAATCTGAGTTGTTTCTAATTTCCCCTATTAGAAGCATTGCTACGTTGAAAAGCCTTCTACATAGTCCTGTGTACAAGAGTAGGGGTAGGAGGTATTCATAAAAGCAAAATTCCTGGGTCAAATACATATTAAATTTTTGAAACTGTCTTGCCAATTCATCCTACTTAGCAATTTGCACTCTACTAGTACTGCGCTGTGTAAAATGACTACTGTGAACCCTCCAGGCTGAACACTGCTGCCCTGGGATGCAGATCAGCGGTAGAGTGCTTGTCTAACATGCATGAAGCTAGGTTTTAATGGTGAAAAACACCACCAATTAAAAAAATTCTAATCACCCAGCAACTGGGAACCGAGGTAATCTCAGTAACTCAATGCTTTAACAGTCACTTTGTATTCTGGTTTCCTCATCTGTTTCTCTCCCTTTAATTGGTCTTCCATATTTCCTGCCCAAGGGGTTTTGTTCACTTTACATAATGAGAACAGTTAATACTTTACTGTGTGTTCCATGTATTTTCCTCCATTGTGATACACCCACACACACTTCTTTCCACTGCTAGGGATCAAACCCAGGGTTCACACATGCTAGGCAAACATTCTGAAAGACATTCCCAAGCCTTTAGACTTTTGTTTGTTTTTAATCTACGAGATTTTGAGGTACTGAAGCTCTCACTTTTTCTTTATAACTTCCTGAGGAAGCCGGTCTCATTCCATTAGCATAAAAGCATTAGTCTTCAAAGACTTTTTAGACAATGTTGACAACACTGTTTTCGTTGCACAGACCAGGTCTTGCTTCATGGCCCAGGCTGGCCTCAAACTCGCAGCAATCCTCCTGACTCAGCCTCCTGAGTGCTGAGATTATAGGTATGCACAACCACACCTGACTCAGTATCTACTAATCAGATTTTCCATGTAAAGAAAGTATTTCAGATTAAATCTTCATAATTTGAGAAAACTTTGAGAACTAGGAACAAAAAAAGCACTTCTTTGATCACAAACACTAATTTTTATAAAAGCAATGGCAGACTTTGATATAGGGCAGTAAAATCTGCTAAGTAAAATCTTACATCAGAATTTTATTTATAGATTGGAATCTGAGGCCAAAAGAATATTTTTAAACATCAGGTTTGAGATACAGGAGTGTACAGGAGGTGCACAGGAGGAAAGTAGTAGGATCGAGGGCAAAAGGAAGTGCCAGTAAGTGGTAAGAGAAGCCCTGGCGGAAGGCTTTCTAGGGGCCGCATGCAAGCTGGCCCTGCTAGATGTGACAAACCATCCAGCAGAGACAGAGTGGAGAGTACATTCTAAGTGGTGGAGAAAACAGACAAAGGCAAGAAACCAAAGTCACAATGAAGACCTACCAGACAGGAGCCACTCCGTACCCAGAAGAGAGACAGTCCTCACCTGGCCAGCTGGCCACCTTGTGATTCCTTCTGAGAGGGAAGACTCCTTTCCAACTCTACCACTTTTGTGAATTGTGGCAAGAAAGAACTTAAGCTGAGGACAGCCCAGTGATGAGGTGACCAGGTTCAAAAGCTCTACCAAAGTGTGAGATTCTGACAACTGTCCAGTGAGAAAGAGCCACCCAAAAGACACATTCAGGGAGGCCATGGGGCCGCAGAGGGCAAGCACTACATGGAGGATCACGTCCCTCAGGAGACTGCAAGGAAGAGGCTCCTTCACTTCACTCCTCTATGCTGTATACTGAGGGAACTCTCCCCCATTGTCTTCAAGGAATCTTCCAGAGGACTCTAAATTCTATCAGAATGGGACACATTTTGCACCAGAAAAATTATTGGTGTCTATAAAAGTCAAGCAAAGGAAACCAGGGTATTGTACTTCAACTGACTAGGGCAAATAAGTAAAACTCTAGACCTCCCAGACTCATCTTGTTCTGCACACCTGTAGAAAAATCCCCTACAGGTTCTGGTCACATGCAAAGCAGCCAGGTCTGCTAGTGAGACATTCATAATTAGCGTTGTCCTTAGTTGCATGTAGACTTGGGGGAAAAGCCAGGAGTTGCATGGTGCCAGATTCAGTGGGTAAGGTACATAAGGACACTCTGAAATGTTTTTGTAATAAACTGTTGTAAATGTATGATCAACATGATCTAAAAAAAGATGAATGTTTAAATTAAAATTTTCATTACAGAAGATGACCGATCAGTGAGCAACAAAATACAAAGCCTCCCGGGAGAAACAACTCTTATGCCAGAATAAAACACCCTGGAGAGACCCAGACAGAGGAAGATGGATCCTCTTGACACAGGAAGAAATTAAAACGTAAAAAAGCTTGTCAAATACGTCGGGACTACAACTGAAACAGCTAAAAATTATGGGACACAGCGTTTTCACAGCGACCCGCCAAGTTTGCAACAGCCTAAATCCGTGCCGGCCAGAAGAGCAGCCCCAACTCGTTCCCGCCTCCACTCACAGGAACCACAGCGGCGCTGAAATTGGGGGTTGGTGAGCCCAATGGAGAGTGGAGCCAGCAAAGGGACCTTCATTAATCTATGGTCAGTGCTGGGAATGAGACCCCCCCCCCTGCCGCCATGGGAAGGGCGCAACCAAATGGGCGACATGTTGGAATCAGGCAAGAGGAGCCTGAACTGGGAGCGACAGTGACTTCAGTTGGTTCCTCCCTCCCCAGAGCAGATTCGAGGGATTTGCTTGGACTGGGCCACGCCCCTGGCCGGGACCCAATGAGCCATCCCAAAACGATTCCCTGTGCCTAGCACACACTGACCGGGTGATCTCCCCTGAAGTCTGGCTGGACCGGTGGGGAGGGGCAGGCATACGCAGCTGCTGCAAAAGCAGGCGGGAGAGGGCGTAGGTCCCTCGCCAGCATGCTTCGGAGAAAACATGGCCAACAGGGAAAGGGGCTGGGACCTGCACTGTAACCTGTGGGGAGGAAGCTAGGACCATGACAGGAGCGAGAGGCAGGAGGAGGCCCCTAGCTCAGAACCCTGAGAGCACTGATCCAGGAGAGGGAAAAACAAGGGAGACTGAGGGCCACAAACATGCAACATCACACATGGCTTCAATGGACATTAAGAGATACCTTTGGGACCTTGTAGACAAGCTCAAAACTGAAATATTAAATCAGGTAAAGCAAGATATGAGTAGAGTAATAAAAGAAATGCTCTCAGGAAGCATCTCTCAGGAAGATACAGATGGAAGAAGGGAGGAACACAAAAAAAGGAGAGAAACATTTGATAAAGAGTATAAAGAAAATATAGAATACACGAAGCAGATTCAAAGAGATTACCAGAAAATTAAAAACTCCATTGAAAGCTGGCAAAACGCCTTAAAAGAAACTAAGGATAGACTATCAAAACTTGAAGACAAGTTTGCAATGTGTGATCATGAAAGGAAAGATCTCTTAAAAATAACAAGGAAAGAGGCAGTAACAATACAAAGGCTAGAAGATGACAAGAGAATCTACAATTTAAGAATAAGAAATGTGAATGAAGAAGCAGGAATACATACAGATGAATTACAAAGGCTCTTCATGGAAATAATTAAGGAAAACTTCCCAAGCATGGGAAAAGAAAATGACATTCGGTTGTGTGAGGCATAGAGAACTCCAGCCACCTACAACCAAAACAGATCTACACCCAGACATATAATAATCAAGATACCAGAAATTCAATATAAAAACAGAATATTAAAAGCCATCAGAGAAAAGAAACAGATTACCTATGAAGGTAAGCCCATAGGATCACGGCTGACTTCTCCACACAGAGCATCAGATCAAGAAGAGCTTGGAGCAAAGTATTCCAAGCCCTGAAAGAAAATAACCTCCAACCCAGATTGATGTACCCTGCAAAACTGTCACTAGAAATTAATGGAGAAACAAGATGCTTCCATGACAAAGAGGAACTGGGGGAGTTTGTGACCACCAATCCAACCCTGAAGGATATTCTAGAGAGAGGAAAAAAAAAATACCGGGATTTTAGGAACAGTGGCAGAAAGGCCTCAATGAGTGGGGTAGGCAGTAGAATGAAGGAGAAAAGTAGACAAACAAAGGCAGAAAAATAGCATAGCAGAAATGAGGCAGAGAAGGATGGCTAGAATCTCTAACATAGATGGCCTTGATACACTATATTGTTAATAGTACACAGGATTTAAAACCCACATTACTCACACTACTCTGCTTAGATGTATTATATTCTGTTCCAGTCATTCTATCTGTACTAGATTTGAGGGCACAGACAGTAATCCTGAAAATAACAGGATATAGTATGGTAATCATCCTTAATTTCCTATTAAGTTAATCTAAACCTTTGTAAAACCTACACTTTTTTACCATGACTGATGGTAATCAAATCTGGTTTGTTAGATCGCTGTTTTGTATTGATA
>PVLA01019820.1:0-11455 GCA_004027455.1 Hydrochoerus hydrochaeris
ATACCATGTTGATTTTATTGCAGCAGCTTTGTAGTATAACTTCAAGTCAGGGACTGTGATGCCTCCTGCCTTGGCCTTACTGCTTAGAATTGCCTTTGCTATTCTAGATCTCTTCTGGTTCCAGATGAATTTTAGGAGTGATTTCTCTAAAACTATGAGGTTTGTTAGTGGTATTTTCATTGGGATTGCATTGAATGTGCATAACAATTTTGGGAGAATGGCCATTTATACAATATTTATTCTTTCTATCCATGAACAAGGGATGTCTTTCCATTTTCTGAGGCCCTCTTTGATTTCTTTTTTCAGGGTATTATAATTTTCCCTGTACAACTCTTTTACATCTTTCATTAGGTTAATTCCTAAGTATTTCATTTTTTTGGATGCTAGTGTGAAGGGTGTGGCTTCTCTTATTTCTCTCTTGGTGATTTTGTATAAGAATGCTATTAATTTTTGAGTATTGACTTTGTATCCAGATACATTGCTGAATTTATTTATTATAATATAGGAGACTTTCAATGGAAGTTTGGGGGTCTTCTATGTAGAGTATCATGTCATCTGCAAATAATGGTAATTTAACTTCTTCTTTTCCTATCTTTACTCCTTTTATTTCTCTCTCTTGTCTAACTCCTCTGGCTAGTATTTCCAGTACTATATTGAATAGGAGCAGTGATAAGGGACATCCTTGTCTTGTGCCTGATTTCAAGGTAAAGGCTTTCAGTTTTTGGCCATTTAATATGACATTGGCTGTTGGTTTGTTGTAGATGGCCTTTATCATATTGAGGTAAAGACCATCTATTCCAATTCTCTATAAGGTTCTTATCATGAATGGGTGTTGGATCTTATCAAAAGCTTTTTCTGCATCTATAGAAATGATCATGTGATTCTTGCTTTTGGCTCTATTGATATAGTGGATTACATTTATTGATTTACGTATGTTGAACCATCCCTGCATGCCTGGGATGAATCTCACTTGGTCATGGTGTATAATCTTCTTGATGACTTGCTGCATCCTGTTTGCCAATATTTTATTGAGAATTTTTGCATCTATGTTCATTAGGGAGATTGGCCCGTAGTTCTCTTTTTTAGTTGGGTCTTTCTCAGGTTTTGGTACTAGAGTGATATTTGCTTCCAGGAATGACTTAGGGAGAATTGCTTCCCTTTCAATTTCATTGAAGAGTTTGAGAAGTGTCAGCATTAAGTCTTCTTGGTATTTCTTGTAGAATTCTGCAGTGAATCCGTCTGGGCCTGGGCTCTTCTTTGTTGGTAGGGACTTGATTACATTTTCAATTTCATTAATAGAAATTGGGTTATTCAGCAGTTTTACATCTTCTTGATGCAGCTTTGGTAGTTTGTATGTTTTTAGGAATCTGTCCATTTCATCTGTGTTATCGAACCTACAAGAGTAAAGGTTTTCAAAGTAGTTATTGATGATTGTCTGTATTTCCACAGGGTCGGTAGTGATTTCTCCTTTTTTATTCTGTATTGCATGAATTTGAGTCTTTTGTCTCCTTTTTTTAATTAGGTTGGCTAGGGGCTTGTCAATTTTATTTATTCTTTGGAAGAACCAACTCTTTGATTCATTGATTCTTTGAATTGTTTTCTTAGACTCTATTGCATTAATTTCTGCTCTGATCTTTATAATTTCCTCCCTTCCTTTGGCTTTGGGCTTGGCTTGCTCTTCTTTTTCTAGATGTTTCAGGTGTAATATCAGGTTGCTTATTTGTGTTTGTTCTGTTTTCCTAATGTGGGAACTCAGTGCAATAAATTTTCCTCTGAGGACCACTTTCATTGCATCCCACAGGTTCCGGTAAGTTGTATTTGTATTTTCGTTTGCGTGTAGATATTGTTTAATTTCTTCTTTAATTTCCTCTGTGACCCACTGATTGCTCAAGAGTGTATTATTAAATTTCCATGTGTTTGTGGGGTTTTTGCAGTTACTTTTAACATTAATTTCCAGTTTCATGGCGCTATGATCCGATAACATGCATGGGATAATTTCAGTTCTTTTGCATCTACTTAAATATGTTCTGTGGGTTAGTATATGGTCTATTTTAGAGAATGTCCCATGTACTGGTGAGAAGATTGTATATTCTGATATTGTTGGATGGAACACTCTGTATATGTCTATCAAATCCATTTGTTCACAGGTGTGATTCAGTTCTGTTATTTCTTTGCTGATTTTCTGTCTAGTTGATCTATCCCTTTGTGTCATTGGTGTGTTAAGGTCTCCTGTTATAATTGTGTTATTACCTATTTGATTTTTCATTTCTGTTAATACTTACTTTGTGTAGTTGGGTGCTCTGGAATTTGGTGCATATATATTTAAGATTATTATCTCTTCCTCTTGCAATTTTCCCCTAACTAGTATATAGTGACCTTCTTTATCTCTTCGGACCATTCTTGGTTTGAAGTTCACATGGTCTGCAAACAGAATAGCTACCCCTGCTTTTTTTGAGTTCCTGTTGCATGGAGTATTGTTTTCCATCCTTTGACTTTCAGTCTATGAGTTTCCTTTTGGGTTAGATGTGTTTCTTGTAGACAGCATATGGTTAGATGTTGTTTCTTGATCCATTCTGCCAGTCTGTTTCTTTTAATTGGTGAATTGAGACCATTTACATTAATGGTTATAACTGTCATACAGTGGTTTATTGTTGACATGTTATCTTTCTGATGTTGTATCTTAACTTTCCATTCTTTTTAACTGTCTGTCTTGCTTAGCGTTTTTTTTTTTCCTGTGTATCTAGATTATAGATTTTAAACTCAGTATGCTTTAAGACACTGTTTAATGGCCAAAGGGGGAGCCAAGCCGGCACCGCCTGTCTTTCAGTATTTTTTGTAGGTTTGGTTTGGTGATCATGAAGTTCTTCAGCTGTTCTTTGTCATAGAAGTATTTTATTTCTCCATCCATTTTGCAGGACAGTTTTGCAGGGTAAATCAGTCTGGGGTGGAAGTCATTTTCTTTAAAGATCTGAAAAACTTCACTCCACGCTCTTCTTGACTTAATTGTTTGTGTTGAGAAGTCTGCTGTGATTCTGATAGGTTTTCCTTTATAGGTGACCTGTCTTTTCTAACAGCCTTTAATATTCTGTTCTTATGTTGTACTTCTGGGATGGTGATTATTGTATGTCTGGGTGTAGTTTTGTTTTGGTTATGGCTATTTGGAGTTCTATATGCCTCACTAATCCATATATCAGTTTCCATACTCATGTTTGGGGAGTTTTCAGCTATTACTTCTGTAAATAGCCTCTTGGTATCATTTGTGTTGTCCCCTTCTTTTTCTTTTATCCCTGTTAATCTTATCTTGTTTTTCTTTGCATCACCTTGCAGCTGTTGAATTGTTATTTCCTGATTTCTTGTTATTGTTAGAAGATCTTTCCTTTCCTGTTCACTAGCTGCAATCTTATCTTTGAGGTCTGAGATTTTATCTTCACTTTCATTGAGGTGGTTTTTGCAACTTTCATTAGATTTTTTGATCTCCTGTATATCTCTTTGAATCTGCTTAATGCATTCTGTCTCTTAAACTGTTCATTAAGGGATTCTATCATTTTGCTTTGTTCCTCTAATCTTTTAGCTGTGTCTTCGTTGGATGCATTCAGTATTTCTTTCACTACTTTTATCATTTCTCCTTTTACCTGGGAGAATATTTTTGATTTGAGTTCCCTCATAGCTTCTCATACTTGCTTCTTTATTTCAGTTGATATCATTTCATGCATTTCAGGTGTATGTGTAGTATTTTCTTCTACGTACATGGCTCCTAGATTTTCTTGGGATGGGCTGGAGATTTGTGACTGCATTTTTGTCTTTTCGTTTTGTCATTTTCCTATATTTCCGTGTTTCCAGCGATTTTCCAAAGCTTTCCCTGGATGTGTTGGAAATCACCTCCTGAGCACTCTGCTATTGGGACTCACTTGGCTTTGGCTCCCCTTGTGAGGTGGGCCTGGCTCCCCTAGTTGAATGAAGGTTGCTGGGCGCAGTCCACTCAAGCCCGCGGAACCTCTGGAACCTAGTCCAATGACCTGAGGGGGCTGGGCAGGCATCCATCCACTGGGATTGATGGTCCCAAACTTTTCCAGGCCTGCCCTGGTGAGCGGCAACTCAACTCACGGCGCAGCGCCAGCTTGGTTCCCCCTTCGGCCATTAAGCAGTGTCTTAAAGCATACTGAGTTTAAAATCTATAAAGTATTTTACTTAATATATAAACTATAAATATAAAATCAACATTTTTTCAAGTTATTTGACAAGATTAAAGATCATCTTTAAAATTAGTGTTGAGAGAAAGTTTTGATATGATTGGATTTCTCAAGAATTTTTATTTTATTTTTCAAGGCAGATTACAAGCATCAATAACAAAATAAATCCACCTCTATCTCATGCATGAGCATCAACCTTCACTTCAGACCCTGCTCTGAGAGACACAATACCATTCCTAATGAGCAGGTGGATAAGTAAGCAAGAGGCCATGGGCCAAAAGCTATCTCTATATCTTTGGTTCTCATTTAACAAATCTAACAAACTAAAGTAACAACTGAAAGCTAATCTAGAAATAAAACAAAAAGCTGAGTTCTAGCCAATCACAGGTAACCAGGTTTCAGTCAATGAGAGCTAAGTGACTGGACTATACCCAATAAGGTAAATGCATAACTATCGCCAATCATGTAATTTTTCTATTGCATTCAGTTTATAAAAGTTTGCTACTAGTACAGCTCTCTGAAGCTGTTTGGGTGCTGAGTGCTGCCTGATTCATGAATTGTTCCTTGTTTCAATAAACTGTGAAATTTAGTGTCTAAAGTTTTTCTTTTGACAGAATTCCTCCTAAAACTAAGATAGAAAATATTCAAATGGAAGCATTTTGACCTTAGTAGGAGTCTACAATATTCAGTGTTTCACTGAATCAAAGAAGCTATTAAAAACAGTTGTCTTACAGAAATGGACAACAACGAGAAATCTTAGGACAGGGGCCAAAACATGTCGTAAGCCATTTTTTTATTGTCAGCTCCGTAAATAACGTGTCAGTTTAAGAATTTTAAATATTAAAAACTGCCAATACCAATACATTTTCTCCATATTATATACTAATAACTGAAATGACCCAGTGAATAATTTGATGTCTAAATATGGCACAGTGTGACAATCAGGCACTCATAACTCTTTAATTACTCTTGAAAACAAGATAGAGTAGTCATCAGTCAAGATTTCCACAAACCTGCTTAGTAGTAATGTACTTCATACACAAAAATCAGTTCTGCGTGGATTACAGATACAAAGAATAAAGGTACAACAAGCAAACCCTTCTAAAAGAATAAATAGCATGGGGTTGGGGCTGCTGCTCAGTGGCAGGATCTGTGCTTCACACTGCAAGGCTTGGGGTTCAGTCCCCAGCACCCAAACAAAACAAAACAGAATGAAACGAGCTTTACCTTCAGGGGACTGAGGAAAGGGAAGACTTGTAAAACATGACATCCTTCACGCTAGCTACCCAAGAAAAGGGGCTCTCTAAATCGAGTCACATTAAAACTAAGAAATTTTGCTTACTGAAAGACAACATTAATTTACAGGTAGAATATACCTTTCATTAAAAGTTCACCAAAACAGAAAGAACTTTTTAAGTAAAACAGTAAGCCACGGATCCTGAGAGATATTTTCAAAAATATAACTGAGTTCTAAGGTTTGAATGCTGGTCCTCTCCAAAGTCTGGGTTGAAGTGAAACCGCCCATGGGATGGCGCTGGGAGGCGGAGCCTTACAAAGGAGGAACAGAGGCTCCAGCTGGAGGATGGTGACGGCCCACCGTGGCAGGACTGTGCTCACCACCCCAGAGAGGACTCAACCCTCCCCACCTCCCTCTCTCTCCACCTCCTACTCCCCAGCCCTCCTCACCCCGCACCCCATGCCTGGTGAGGTCTTTCACCAAGTATGAAGGAGACAGATGACACTTCCAGGTACTAGCACCTTGCAGTAGAACTTTCCAGCCTCCAGGAAGACAAGAAATAAATTTCCATATTTTAGTGAGTCATCCAGTCTCAAGGTTCTGTTATTGTGGCACAAAACAAAGACAATAACCAAGGATTTATGTTCATAATACAGAAAAACTCATACCAATCAATAAGGCAAAACCCAATGAGAAAAATATGCAAAACACGAAGAGACATTTCTCAAAAGAATATACACAAGTGGAAAACTACAAAATGAAAATGCCCTCAATGTTATTAATAATCAGGGAGCTGTCAATTAAAATTTCATTTGTAAATATCTGTGTAATATATGTAATTTTTGTGCACATCATGCTGGAGACTGAACCTGTAATTTGTGTGTGTGTGTCATACTGGGGAATAAACCCCAGGGCCTGCGTACTGATCTACACCTCCTGCTTGTTTGTTTCCTTGAGACATGACCTATCCAGCTAAGTCACTAATTTGCTCAAGCTGGGCTCTGTTTTGCAACCTTTCTGCCTCAGCCTCCCACAGTACTAAGATTACAGTTATGTACCACTCCACAGGGCTATGTTTTTGCTTGTTTCACACACTGGAGATCACACTTAGGGCCTGGGTTTGCAAGTCAAGTGCTCCACCACTGAGCTACCTCCTTAGCCCCAAAACGATAAATACAACAAGCTGAAAACACTAAGTGTTATGAGCATGAATCACAACTATAACTTTCATACATTGCAAGCAGGGTGTTAATTGGTGTAACGATTCTGAAAACCAGCGTTATCTGAGACAGTGAAAAACATGTCGCCCTATAATACAGCAAGCCCATGTCTATGTATGAACCAGACAGATACACAAACCTCTGTGCATAGAAAGACATGGAATCTAAATAAACTTTAACTTACGTGACCTGACACTAACGAGGTGCTGAGCACCACCACTGAACAGAACCATGAGACACTCACTCAATGTTGGGACTGATGACACAAGGCAGCGGGGAAAGAAAACACCTGACAGCTGAAGGACAGGCCTAGTTTCAAGCAGGTAGCTGAAACACCTCAAAAGAAATGTATAAAACAGCAAAAGATAAGAATTCACATGTGTCTGAACACAAGGAGAAACAGTTATTCTTCCACCAGACAGTGTCAGCGTGAAATTATGATTATTACGTGAACAAGCCCAACACGTGGAAAAGGTAACAGGATTAACTCTGAGAGGGAAATCCTTATAGTCATGCCACACACAGAGACTATGATAACTTCACGAGGCAGCAGAAATAGGAAGTAACTGAGAAATCCTTGCCTTTAGAACTGAGAAGTCTTTAGATGCCAAATATACCTCTAAGGCCAAACATGGCAAGTATTTTATTGGGGAGAATGGATATAAATCTCAAGGAAATAGCTAAAAGGGTATTCATAATAGTATCCTTTTTAATTTACTTTTTAGTATGACAAAACAGTTTACTTGGGGAGAAAAGGAAAAGAAAGAGAACAGACAGCTACAATGAGGTGGTAGGGGGATTCAGAGGTAAAAACCTGGCAATGTTTTTTATAACAGAAAAAATCCAGGAACAATCTAAGTTCTAGGAACAATCTAAATATCCACCACAACAATAAGAAATCATGTTACAGTTGTACCAAAAAAAAAAAAAAAAAACAAAGGATAAAGTAGAGCTACAAACAATGACCAAGGTGATTCACAAAAACAAACCGAACAAACGACACCCAACCCAAAAGAATGCAGATTGTATTTCTGGATGTAAACTTCCAGAGAACAGGGCTGGGAATGTAGTTCAGGGGTGACTGTGTTCTCAGCATGTAGGAGACCCTGGGTTTGATCAGGAGCAACACACTCCCCCCGCCCCAAAAAAAAAGGAAAGGGGGAAGGAAGGAAGGAAGGAAGGAAGGAAGGAAGGAAGGAAGGAAGGATGGATTATTGCATTCAGTTCATGAAAAGGCAACACTGAACTCTGAAGTTGAAGTTAAACCAATGGCTTTGGGCTGGAGGAGCAAAGAGCTATGTGGGTGGTGACACCTCAGGAGGGTTCCTTCGGTGACAACTCCCTGACTTCTTTTTCTTTTCTTTTTCTCTTGTTCTTATCATGGCACATGTATGCCTATCTCCTACCCTACTGCTCGAAAGAGTAAGTTCCAAAATGAAACTTGGGTCTCTCTGTGAGACAGCCAGTGAGCAAAGGGCAGCCTCCTAAGCCAATAAAATGTCTGCACAGAGAACCAGTGATCTCAATTGCAGGTTTTATCAATTCGAATGTAATCAAATACACTCTAGAAATCAATGAGCAGCACTAGCCTAATTTGTTTAATAGAAATTCCCAAATGTAACTCACTCTATGTGTCCTTACAACATTAGATTAGATGCATTGTGTAATTCTAAACCTTAACACCAACTTGGAAGCTGCCCTCATGCTTATCTCCTGCCCACAAAATAAAGCATTTTCCTTCCTCACAGGTCTTCTCCCTGGAGCAGAGATGCTGTCTTTCCTACTCACGGGGGGAATATCTACAGACAACCTGCTTTCAGTAACCCCAAGAATAAATTTCCCCACGATGAGATGTGACAAATGCGGGGGCGTTCATTAACAGTGACAACAGCGACTTCCTCCCTAGACTCCTCTGCAGTCCAGAAAGGCGGCACCAGCCCCTCACTCAGAGCCATTGGTCAGCTTCACGCCTGTCCCACTGCTCATTCTCCTCTGCTGAATTTTAACCCATGATAAATGATACTCGGGGGTGGGGGATTTAGCTCAGCAGCACAAGCGCCAGCCTGGCAAGCGTGAGATGGTGAGTTCGATCTCCAGTTCCAAAAAATAAAAATAAATAAATGATACTTTGTTATCTCTTATTTAATTTCATGTTCATTTCAGCTCATTATGGGGGGGGGCGGTAATCCAAAGATTCTGCTGTAACTTCCAACTTTAATGCCACAGAATCTGAACTGCCTTGTTTTGCTAGTCATACATTTCATGAGAGCAAGGGTAATAGGTAAGATGTGGACATATACATACTATTTTATGATACTTTGGGGATTATTTTACTACAATTTACTACCATTATTAATAGCTGGCGCTGACAGTAAGAAAAAACTGAAATGCAGGAGATGCGAGTTGCTATTAAAGAAAGGATACCGGATGAGAGCCCGGGCACAGCTGGAGGGTAGAACATGCTTAGCATTTGAGAGGTACTGGGTTCGAGCCCCAGGATGAATAAGGGAGAAGCCTATCAAAGGGCCTTTCCCTTCTCTGTGAAACACAGCCTTCTCTTGATTTCTTAAAGTAAATTAATAAGACAGCAGCGATTTTCACTGGCATCCCTCCATGACAAGACGATTGCTCTTTCTTTAACTGCATGTCATGGGCAGAACAGGAGCTCTGAAAGAGCCGAACCCCTGGGGAATACCCTTCTGTGCCAGACTTGAGAGGTACTGTTTATAAGAAAGACTCCTTCAGCTAAAGTGCTCATAATTCTCAGTTTATAAAGGTGAAACATTTTTGTAGGTTTATGTTCCTAGAGTCACTATCAGGTGCAAGAGGGTTAAATTTTCAAACACAATAAATATGAATCGATGATGAAAAGCACCATAAAAAAGTCTCACTTTAGGAATTTAATTCTGCTATCAGCAATGCTGAACTGAGTGATCCTCAGCAAATGATGAACAACTAGAAAAGCTGGAAAAATGCAGAAGGCATGTGTCTGGAGGCACCCAAAAGCCAACTGGACAGTGAGGAAGCACAGAGAGGGAGAGCCCGAGAGACGGAGGGCTCCAGAGCACCCCATTAAATTCCCTAGGTTACACCCAGGAACCAGCCTCTCCAGGGACTGTTCTGTGGGGCTTCTCTTTTTTAGCCCTTAAATGGATTCAGCTGATGCATAGCTGCTGGCACCTCCAAGCAGGCTACTGGCCAGAAACAAGCATAAAACAGGAGTAAGAATATTCTCCCCACCCTCTGATTATCTCTGCAACTTCTCACACACTGGCAGAAACAAACGACAACAGCCAGGCTTAGGGGGCACAGATCAAGAGCCTGAGCCAAAGGAAAAACCAACAACAGACATACAGAGTACCCTGAGAAGGGCAGTCAGGACACGGGGGCTGTCAGATGATTGTGACCATACAGGAAGGAGGTTAGGACAAGCTTCGGGCCTATACAATACACAAAACACAAAAACAAACTTCTAAAAGTGAAAAACGCCATACCGAAAATTTAAAACAAGTCAGTAGATGGGACTTTAAAAAGACAGACACTTTGTTTATCTTGAATGACCAGCGATGTTGAACATTATTTCATATATTTATTTGTCATATGTATTGGTTCATCTGAGAAGTGCATATCCATCTCCACTGCCCACTTTTGGATTGAGTCTTTCAATTTTGGAGACCTGATTTTTTTCAATCCTTTATATATGTTATTCATAAAAGTCCTTGGTAGAACAAATGGTTAAATTTTTTTCTCGCTATATGAGTTTTCTTTTCACTCTGTTGGTAATTTCTTTTGTTGTACAATAGCTTTGTAATAAGGTTGAGATCCCATTTGTTGATTTTTTGTACTATTTTCCTTGCAGTCTGGATTTTGTTCTTGAAATCTCTGCCTACACCTATGTCCTGGAGATTTCTTCCTATTTTCTCTTCCAGTAAATTTAGTGTTCCTATTTTAATATTTAGATCTCTGATCCATTTTGACTTTAGCTTAGTGCATGGTAATAGCCATGAATTCCATCTCAGCCTGGAAAGAATGACTATCATCAAAATATCAACCAATAACAAATTCTGGTGGGGCTTTGGGAGAACAGGAAGCCTCCTCCTTTGTGGGTGGGAGTGCGGACTGGTGCAACCACTGTGGCCATCAGGGTGAAGCTTCCTTAAAAAAACCTAGGAGACTCCCGAACTCTGCATCATGTTGGAACTTTGGGCGCTGGAGAACAGGCGGCCTACTCGCCGCCCTGGTGAGCAGCTGGTGGCCTGGCAAGCCACTGGCACACCAGGGCGAGAACTATCAGTGACTCCTAAGCTCTGCATCATGTTGGAACTTTGGGTGATGGGAGAACAGGCGGCCTGCTGGCCAGCCTGTAAGCAGCTGGGCCCCTGCCGGTGCGCTGGCTAAGAATCCGACAATGATCCATCGCCCCACCCCCCCACCCCCGTTAGCAAGTAGGCACCGGCGGTCTGAGTATCTTTTTGGAGGATGAATGTATACAGCATGGCAAGTAAGGGAGATTTCCTTCCACAATCTCTTTGAAGGCAAATATTTTCATCACTGTTTTGCTCAGTCTTGATTAATGGTACTGCTTTATTCAATATTCTATTTTTAAAAGTTATATACTTCCTTCCATTTTCCTCTACTTGATTCAAAGAACAGTTAATGTGAACAAAATGGGCTGTACTATTGAGCCCATTGCTTGTGTCCTGGTGACCTGCTCTGCTGTTCTGTGGTAGTTTTATTGCACTGTGGTGGCATGGGTTTGTTCTGTCTTGTTCTGCTGTATTTTGCTACCTTCAAAAAAAAAAAAAAAG
>PVLA01019821.1:0-11465 GCA_004027455.1 Hydrochoerus hydrochaeris
ACCCTGTTATCTCCCACGTCAGTTAAATCAATTTGTTTTTAAAATATATGTATGTGGTTAACACTACCACTATTTCTCATCTTGTGAGATAAAAATAATAGTAACCCCTACACAATAAGGAACTTGACTCTTTCCCTTTAAAATGCAGAGACCCATTCAAGCCATGGTCTGCAGATTATTTTAACTTTTCTGATTGATTTCCTGGTGCTAAGACTTAAACTTTGGTCCTTGTGCACAGTAGCCAAGTGATCTGTATGGAGCTGTACCCTGGCCAGGAAGATTCCTTTAAACTGAGGAAGCCTTCCAGGGACAGGGGTCTCCTCTATAGTCCCAGTTACACTGGGGTAATGAGGATCACAAGTCTGGGCAACATGGGCGATGCGAGGAGAACATGTCTGAAAGCGAAAAAATAAAAGGAACAGGGGATGTAGCTCAGTCATAGAGGGCTTGCTTGCCTAGCATGTTCCCACATTCTGCATTCAATTGCTAGTCTTCCCAAAGGTGCAACAAAAAACGAAAAACTGAAGATCTGTGAGATACAGTGCCACATACAGGTGGCTTTATGGTGCTTCCACTGTCTGACTAAGCAGGTCCTTCTAAGAGTAAAGCTGCCTTAGAGCCCCTCTCCATGGACTTCTGTGCCAGGCAGAAGATCAATGGCTTGGCTTTGGATTAAAAAAAAAAAAAAAAACTATATAAATGAACATGACCGTAAACTTTTACAGTTTGCACCAGTCTCTATAAAAGCCCATTTTTAATGGTATTAAGTAAGGGCTTTTGTAGGAAATTAGATAGATCCCAAGGGTAAAGCCCTCATGAACAAAATTACCCATAGTGCCCTTAGGAAGGAGCTCCAAGAGAAACCACTCACCCATTTTCTCCACAGTAAAGAAAAACAGTCATGTGTACCAGGAAGCAGGCCCTCACTGGACACAAACTGTGCTGGTACCTTCATCTTCAACTTCCCAGCCTCCAGAATTGTGAGAATATCATGCACCGGAGGCATGCACCCTGTTGCTGGCTAATTCCCATTGGTTACAAACAACGCAGACTGTGGTATTCTGCTATAGCAGTCCCACAGCCCTAAAACATCCAGTTTTCTGTCTGTTGTTAATTCAATTTCCTCCCTCATTTCTCATGCAACACAAAAATAGGTAGAGAAAAAGTTCTCCTTCCTACATAACCCAGAATCTTTTGTTATAAATTCATCACCTTAAAGAAAAAATGAATTGTACATAAATCATACTGACTCAAAAGGCAGGCGTGGTAATCCCACCTGTAATGCCTGCAATCCCACCACTTGGGAGGTTGAGGGAAGAGGAATGTTGGGAGTTCAAGACCAGCCTGCGCTACAAAGTGAACTCAAAGCCAGCCTGAACTGCATAGTGAGACCCTGTCTCAAACA
Source organism: Hydrochoerus hydrochaeris (assembly GCA_004027455.1). Lineage (NCBI taxonomy): Eukaryota > Metazoa > Chordata > Mammalia > Rodentia > Hydrochaeridae > Hydrochoerus > Hydrochoerus hydrochaeris. The sequence goes on from PVLA01019821.1 coordinate 1,406, forward strand.
CACAAGCAAACACACAAGCAAACAAACAAAACAACTGACTTGAAGATGAGAAAGGATGAATCAGTAACAGAGATTCACGTTGAATACATTTGAAGTACCAATCTCCCAGTCCAAGTTGTAGGAGTGAGTTTCTGAAACCAACGCTTTTTTCATGCATTGTGCTAGAGCCTGTGTATCTCCCCAGGACCGCTTTTCTCAGACCGAAGATACAAATACTGTACCCACTGTACATTTTAGTAATGCCAGCACTTAATACAGTGTCTGCAGTGTAGTGATTTCATCACAAACAGCAGCTCCCATTCCAGTCCTAACCATAGCACTCTATCACAAAGGTTTTCAAAACACACAACTGCAATCATGTTTGTTTGTGTTAAAAAAAACCCAAAAAACAAAAACTATTGTCCTACTTCTGAAATAAGTATTGGTTATTACCACAGAAGAAATCCATTCCTGTTCTGTTAACTTCGTGAAGGTCTCTCTTGCCATCTGTAAATCCACGTCAATGGAAACTGTTGCTCCAGTTCCTCTTTAAATACAAGAATTGTAAAAGGCCACAGAAAAAGAAAAGGATATTTTGAAATTTCATGTGTCATTATTGTTTTAACTTACCATGTATAAGATATAAACAAGAGAAAAATATGCAAATTTTAGTATACACGAGGATTTTTACAAGAGAGTGAAGTCCGAAGAAATGACCAAAGCACAGTATTTTTACACTTTTTAGATCCTCAAAACGCCAATAAATTTTGTAAAAAATAATAGGATAAATGGCTCTCTGGATGAGGGCAGTAAATTCTAGAGATGTCACCAATAGTGCTTTGGGAATGTTGGAGCTAGTGGAAAGGCTATACCCATGAGTTTATTTATTCACATTCTTTACAATTTTAGTTACCAGTTTCTGGTACTTGAGTTAATTTCTCATTTTTCTATGGAAGGATACCATTCTCTAAACATCTTGATGGCTTACTGCATGTAAGAAAAAACTGGCCTAATGGCCTTTGAAGTTACAGCTTCTTGGTCCTGACAGCTTGCAACAATATAGCAGGAGAGTATATTTTGAGCTGGCACAGTAAGAGGTTGTCCCTAATTCTGAAGAAATATGACCATTTCTTCAAGTTGCATGAACTAAAAGTGGTGACCAACAGAAGAGGCTTCAGAGCAGTAAATTCTTGTATTCTAGTAAGAATATTATTAATGAAAATTATGTTTTAAATGAATTATTTTTTTGCTGAACTGAACAGATTTATTGCCTGAACACAGACATATTCTCCGTGAATTACAACATGTAATTAGTGTTTAAAATTAGAAAAATACTTTAAAATAAATAAGTAAATATTAAAGAAATATTTAGGGAGAAAGTAGACAGTCATTCTTTCCCAGTAACTTAAAAATTCACTCGGGGAAGGTGTAGTTCAGTGATAAAGGACATGCTTTGCAAGTATGAGATGGAGGGTTTGATTCCTAGCATCACAAAAATAAATAACTAAAGAAAATTCTCGTGACCTATCCATAGGAAAATGGTTACATATATTAAGGCATAATCTTCCCATGGAACATCATACAGCAATTCATGTTACAGAAAATACTGAATAATGGAAGACTGAACTAAATGAACAATAGACAAAAATAAAAGAATAAAACAATGCATAAAGCAGTGTAATCTACTCTTATGTGTGTGTCTGTATGTTTCTAATTAGTAGGGGTTTTTTTCTTCTCTTTTTGAAACGAGGTCTCACTATGTTGCTCAAACCAGCTTTCAATTTGTGATCCTCTTGCCTCAGCCTCCCAAGTAGCTGAGATTATAGATGTGTGCCACAGTGCCTGGCTGGCATTGTGTTTGCTGTTATTGCTTTTTAGTATTGAAGATTGAACCTGGGGCCTGGAACAAGTTTAGCAAGTTGTCTGCCACTGAGCCATATCCACAGCCTTTTTGATTTGTTAAAATTTTGAGATAAGGCCTTGCTAAAATTAGTTTGAATTCACCATCCTCTTGCCTTAAGCTCACGATAGGTTGGAACATAGACCTAAATATTATATGTTTGCTGAACTGGTATTACTATCAGTGATGGATAATGGATACTCTTCATTTTTTTGTATATCTTCCGTGTTTATGTGTTGTGAGCCTGGTACATGCTAGGCAAGCAATTTACACTAAACCAATTTCTTGTCCTTTTATATTTCTGACATTTTACCAGCAAGTAGATATTCACATTTGTTGAATAAAAGGGAGGTAATTTATACAGAGATAAGCACATAACATTTAGTCCTGGAGCCATTCTTTGTTTTCATAATATTTTAAATAGAATTTTTATTTATTGTATGTGTTACCTTTCAATTAAGAAACTTCCATTCAGACAAGCCACAGATGAAAAAATTTCTCGGATTTCTCTACAAATGAACAAGGGGGTTAAACCAAATCATACAATATGCCTGTTACAGAATAAATCATGATAAATAAAACATAGTATCATTGTCCTTCCAATTTTCCCCTCCATCTTCTGTTTATATATTATCTTGGCATCTACAAGTCTCCTGTTTGTTACATCACAAATGTCAGTGGAAAACATGGAAATAGGTGTTATCTACTGAAGCCTCAGGGAAAGAGCAAAAGACCTGATTTGGGGTCAGAACCCTGCAGGACAAATAAAATACTCCTCTCCCCCCTAATCTTGCCAACTCTATTGATCAATGCTCTACTATAGTGTGAAGAACATATAATTTAAAGAAAACTTACAGAAATACTTCATCATTTCTGCTTTCCATATTACAGAACAACTATTTTGTACAACTGTCTTCTGGAAAAAGAAAGCCAGAACTAAAACTTCTACCAGAAAGATGCTTGTAAGAGGGAGTACAATCTACAGAACATACACAGATTCTATGGCCTAGAGCAGGAATACCCTGTTCAGTGGAACACTGGGGTGCACAAAAAAGTAGTTCCAAAGTGAAAGAGAGTTGGGAAATGCCAAAGAATATTGTTTCCTGCTCAGAATCATAGTATATGGAAACACAGTGAAGACCATGGGAAGCCCAATAGCAAAGAAAGCTGTGCTCATGGAGCTCACAGATGAGTTATGATGATTAATTTTAGGTGTCAACTTGGTTAGGCTGTGATATTCAGATATAAAGTATTATTCCAGATATTTCGATGGAGCTATTTTAAAGGTATGATTAATATTTAAATCAGTAGGCTTGAGTAAACTACATTATCCCTCATAACGTGTATAGGGCAGAGCCTCATCCCATCAGTTGATGGCCTTAAAATAGGAAGCATATCCTACCCAAGAAAAAGGCATTTCTCTGGACTTAACTTATAACTTCAGCTTTTCCTAGGTTTCTACCCTGTGGACCCATATTACAGACTTAAGACTTGCCACGCCACAATTACATGAGCTAATTTCTTACGATACAAAGTCTTTTTCAACAGGTAGACAGCTATAGATAAGCATCCTACTGGTTCTGTTAGGAAAATCCTGACTAATACACTAGACAACCAGAGAATCTCACACTCTGTATTATGCAGAATCAGTTTGGGAAATGCTGCTTTAAAGAGAGAAGCGTGATCAGACACATGGGGTGTACGTACCTTTTGGTGTTCTTCCACTGTTTAGTCCCCACATCATCAATCCATCTCTTTACAGTCCTTTCATTCAATGTAGGAATTTTCCTCCTCAGATTAACATAGGAATTCTATAAACAAACAAAAAAGCAAAATACAGTAATTTCAACATGAAATATAGGTACTCAAGTTATAGGTGCATTCTAAAATTAGAGAATAGTACTGGTTTTTTGATGTGTTTTCCAATAAAGTCAATAGTGCCCAAAGTGAACTTGATCTCTTGAACTCGACTTCCTCAGTCTCCTTAAATTCTTGGGTTACAAGCATGTGCCACCATGTCTGGCTGATTTTTCAATATGAGTAATATAGCCTGGGGTTAACTCAAAGCAAATATCTCTGATGGTCCTACTTGGGACTTGATGCAAGTACAACCAGATAAAACTGAACAGCAGATAGCTTAGAGGGGAAAATACTAAAAGGGCTATGTAGAAGTGGAGAACCTCATTTCCCTTGGTGAATAGGCCAAGGAAGCTGAGGATTGAGTATTGTTAAGTTTATACCAAGAGATTTGGGGTCTTTTTTAGTACTGTACTGGTCAGCAATACCATGTTTACGAATCTGTCAACCTAGCAACCCACTAAAATACTCAATTATACTATTGGCCAGGAGTGTCCCAAAGGTAGGTAAAGAAATTGCACTGATACAACACTCAGCAGGAAAATCTGTTTTTTGCAGGTAAAAATGAATGTAATTTAGACAATAAAGGGTTTGTAATGTCTTTTCCCCAAAAGTCAACCTGATAATCTGATAATGTTATAGGTCAAAATCTGGATTTTAGAATCCTTTGTTTCAAGTACAAAGTTACATAACAGGTAGAGATTATTTTTACCTCGTTATTCACCCAGAGCAAAATACTTTGATTCCCTCCAGCAATCATTATCAACTCTTTTCCTGAGTGATGGCTTTCTAAAAGAACACACACACAACATGAGTACACAAGGTCATCTGGTGTAAGCTTTCATACTCAATTTAAATAATTTCAGATTGTTAAATATAGTCACTTTATCTTTGTATGAGAGATGGAGAAATTTTCTCAGCATTAGGAATTTGAGATACTGTATATCAGAAGTCCAGTTGGGTAAAACTGTGGTTTCATAAAGTTATCAAGTGCATCAATTTAATACACTTAAGATAAACTAAACAAATACTTCATGAGGTGTTGTTTAGTTTAATTCAACTTTCATAACTAAAATCTACCATCTCAAGATTTAACCAATGATTGTGAAGAATGCAACTCTGTAAGAATTTGAAGATAAAATATGAACTGGTTTTAGAAGTTATTCCACTATTCAGTTTCTCAGAAGAAATGAGAAATTCCGACTTTTTGTTTTGGTTTTTGAAAAAAGGTGTTCCTATGTAGTTCAGCCTGGCCTTGATCTCACAGCAATCCGCTGGCCTCAGCCTCACAAGTGCTGGGATTATTAAAGGCATATGATATCATGCCTTTTTTTGGAGACAGGGTCCTACTACATAGGTCAGGCTTACCTTAAATGTGTGATGGCAAACTTATGACATGTGTGCCACAGCCAGCCGCTTTTGTGTGTGTGTGTGTTTGTGTGTGTGTGTGTACCAAGGATCAAACTCAAGATCTTGCACTTGCCAGACAAGCTCTTACATCACTGAGCTAAATCCCTGGATTTTTTTTCAATCACTAAAAGCCTTAAAAGGTTTGTAATCACTGCCTTAAACTCGCTACATAGGCCAGACTGGCCTCAAATTCATGGTGATCTTCTTGCTTTAGCCTCCTGAGTTTTGGGGTTACAAGTGTGCACCATTGTAACTCGTCTAGGAGTTCAGGAATGAGCAACACAGTTGCTCCAGATGCTTCTAACACAGCATTTCAGAGCTCAGCTCTGGGTTACACTGTATGGTTCCAGTGCGGTCAAACGATTCCCCGGCTGTGAGCTAGCGGTTTTAAGGAACTAGCTTTGCTCTCCAAGTCTCTCATCCTCCAGTGAAATAGAGATGAGAGAAAACACCTCCCAAACCACCATAAGGACAACAGCACGGGTACGTCTGGAGCATAAGACCCATGCCTGTGTGTGTGTTAGCTGCTCAGCATTCTAAAGGTTTTAAAGGATCATGGATCAATGAAACCAGTTAGGAAAATCAATCAGCTTGCACTTAAGTCTCTGACAAACTGAAATCAGAGTGCCATGTGTCTCTAAATCCCTTTAGTCTGTTTTACTTTGTCAATGCTCCAATTTACATTAATCGTATTTTGAAGGAATAACAAGAAATTCATGGTTATTTTGACTTGAGAAGGTAACTTCAATGTTTTAAATTATTTAAAATTAAACACAAGAAACCAATATTGAGAGAAAGCATTGCTTTCCTTGTCAAATCATATTCCTGGAAAAATCACTTTCTATAACAAGGTATAGTACTATACTAGATCTCATCATGCAAGGGAATTTACCAAACTGGAGCTCTTCATTTGATGGTGATTTCATGGGCAGTGGTATCAGCTGAGTACATTTTCTACCATTTCCTAACTGTCCTTCTTCTCCAAATCCAAAAGAAAAGACCTTGCCCAAATCAGAGACATAGGCAAGTGTGTGCCACCTGTTAAATAAAAGCACACACTATTGTTAGTGCTCAGTTATTCCCAATAATCAGAATATTTAGCAATACTGTAAACTGCCAAACTAAGGTTACTCAAAAACAGTGAAACTAACTCTTCAAGGATAAAACCCACCTGGAGACCAACAAATCAATGTGTTAAATCTACTCAAAATCATGACAATAGACACTAATGAATAGTGTTCCCTGTTTTGTGGACATCTCCCCTCATCTGGGTCTTAGTTACTTTTCTAAGTAACTAAGTTGCTAAGACAAAATACCCAAAGTTAAAGGGGGAAAGGGTTTTTTAGCTCGTAGTTTATAGAGGTTTCCAGCAATAATCAGCTAGCTATAAGGTAGGATGGCACATAGCAGAGGGGCAACAGTTCATGGTGGTAGAAGACAGCAAAAGCAACAAGAGAGAAAGGAAAGCCTCTTTCTTTCTCTTACATTTATCCTGTCTACTGGAATTAGGGTGATGCCAATCCAGTCAGTAGACTGGTCCAGAAATCACCCAGCCTTAATCCCAGCATTGTGCTATAAATCAATCACACAGTCTAGATTCAGCCACCTTTGAAAAAACCCTATGACCCCATATGGTTTTGGGGGAACATCTAGACACAAACCATAACAGCTTGCTACTCCTTTTTCAAGTGGCAGCTTGACAGGCACTGTGTCCTGGAAGCCATCTTTCAGCCCCTTCCCTCCCCATAAGTGCAAGACTGAGTTAGCTGATCTTCTCTGAGCTCTCACTCTATTGCTCAAGGACCTTCACACAGGGAATTTTCTTACTGACCTGTGCATTGGTTCCTCACTGGTGTTGCTCAAAGAGCAGTCTGGTCACCTTGTGCCTAATTTAGAGGGAGTAACTTATAAAGTCTTACTATTTCTCAACGATACAGAGGTGTCTTTGGTGGAGCCAGGGGACTTCGCCTGGCAGGTTGCTCCTAATATCTTCTGGCCTTTCATAAGACGGAGGGGCTAGAGACTGAGTTCAGTCAATGATTCAGTCAATCTCTAAGCAACCAACCCTGGATAAAAACTCAGGACAAGGCGATCAGACTGCAAGAAGTAACACCTTGCAAAAGCTAAAGGGGGAGACAACAACCAGAAACTCAGCATTGGGGCTCTATTCCTAGACTTCTCCATGTACCTCCCTTTGACTGTTACTAATGGTGTACTTTGCTTGTAATAAATCTGACTGTGAGTTAACAGCTTCCAGGAAGTTCTTTGAGTCTTCCAGAGAATTCTCCTGTGACAGCATTTAAGCTATCTCTACTTGGCTCCTTCTCTTGGAATGTGTAACATTTGAAGGAACTTGTGGGAAAAATCTAACATGGTTTTAACACTTCCTTGATGAAGATGTAGTCAGTGAGGTATACATTAAGAAGACATCTCTTTAGTTAAGAGAATCTTACTCCCTAATCTGGTCTACTTAGTATCATCCATTTAAATAAATATGTGTGTTAACTGAAAGTATGTTCAGTTACTTTTTTAACAGGAAGAATTTCAGGAAGCTCACAGATGAAGTCATATTCAGAGTTTGAGTTTAAATTAAGGAAAAACTGCTCAAAAGAACAAGTGTGTCTGGGATAAAGTACTACACCTTGTTACCCCTACCAACTTCCATAATCCAAGTGTGAAGAAGTGAACTGACAACATGACAACCTGGGGCACACCTGTAATCCCAGCTGTCTGGAAAGCTGAGGCAGGAGGATTGCAAAGTTGAACCCAGCCTGGCAATTTAGCAGCAATCTGTCTCAAAACAAATAAACACCTCTTAAAACAAAAAAGGGCTGAGGATGTATCTCAGAGCAAAAGCCCTTGCTTTACTCCCAGTACCTCTAGAAAAAACAAAGTAAAAACTGGACTGCTAACTGTGATGAACAAAGAAAAGCCAAGTGGTTTGAGGAATTTTTTAACTTTATGTATAAAAAATGAGCTGTGAAAATAAAAATTCCCAAGAATATTGCGTTTCAATACCTTTAACACTTATACTTCAGTGTGAACAGAGCAGTGTGAAAGTTAACTGTTGCATCACTTAATTTAGACCTCATTACTAAAGACCATTATCGTGAGATTTAGAATCCTAGAGCCCATCTCCACCAGTCTCCCAGTCATACCCTTAGTATTCACGCCTATGCTGAGTGAAAGCCCCAAAACTCCAGGGCTGAAATCTTAATCTAGTGTTAGGAGTAATGGGAGTTCACTGAAAGGGCAAACAGTAAAACTAATCTTACCAAACTGTCATTATCACCATGTTCTAAGCCCCAACCCTACTGCTCCTGTGGTCAGTTACCAAAACAAAACATAAGAAAATAGAAATGAAGAAGATGAGGTCAAAGGATCGGGGAACTAAAGTGTTACATGAATTCACCAGCAAGATATACATACGGATTGGATCTATGCATGTATGTATCTTTTAGTTTATTCAGACAGGTCTTATTATGCAGTTCAGGCTGCCCTGAACTCATGGTGTTCTTCTGCCTCAGCCTCCTGCCTAGCATTACAGAAGTGAGGCCCCCATGCCCACTTTACCCTGTTTTTAATGGAACTAAGGAAATGATCTATTTTAAAAGGTAAGCCATTGTTTGCTTCTAAGTTTTTAATCTGACAAAGTGAGAAATTTATATTCTGTGAAACAAACATCTGTATAAAACTAAAAACATTTAGATAACTACAAACTTTACTGGCTCCAAAGAGTTATGAAATGGTTATGAAATGATGATTAGTGATTAATGGTGATTAATTCATACTAAATTTTTTCCATTAAATACATAATCACTTATTTATCTAAAGGATAAAAGTATACCTGACGACGGGCCATGATGGTGGGTCCTATGTAGCTCCAGGCCAGCCTGGGCTACATAGGGACTTGGAACAAAGAGTGAGGTCTGGCTCAACGAATCAAGGAAGGTGTGCCTGAATAGCTACAAAAGTATTTCACTAAGGAGGCAATAGAAAGGGTTCTCTTACTTGTTTATTTACAAAAATTAGGCTTGGGGGATAGCTCTGTGGAAAAGCATGTGATTAGCTTGTCAAAAGTCCTAGGGCTCAGTACCCTATGTAAGCCAAAGGAATAAAAATTAAAATCAATCTCAATGCAAATGAATATGCATATTAAAATTATGATGAATTATGTAAATTAAATATCTTCATTGGAAAATGTTTGGGATTTGTATCACAAAGATGATTACAGTTTCACTGAAATATCTGTTTATTACATGGATTTTATCAATATTCACGGACACTTTACAACTTACCTTCCACATGCTATCTGGGTCACTCTGTTTCCAACGAGTTCAGTCACCAAACAGGGTCTTAGTTCATTCTCTGTGGAATTGTGACCAAGCTGCCCATATTTTCCAGCACCAAAGGTGAACGTGAGCCCGTCCTAAGGGAAATGAACTTCCTATCAAGTGCTACGAAAGCACCACACACAAGTCACATTCATCCATGCCTCTGGATCAGTGACCAGGTAGCAAAAGCAGCAGGGAAGGAAAGCTCCCAGATCACCAGGCCAACCTCACACACAGAGGGCATGACCTTCTACCCCGGGAAACACCAACTCCCCACACACCGTTCCTGCACAAGCACACTCACCTGTGTGAGGAGCACACTCACCTGTGAGAGGAGGGCAGTGTGGGCGCCACCACAAGCCAGAAACTCAACTTTCTGACTGTCTGGTATGTCGACAAGGGAAGGAGAATCTGTATCTGTGGGGGAAAGAACAGCTAAAGTGGCCAAAAAGAAAGGTTGAGTTTCACAAGGGAGTCACCAGGACTGCTTCCCCTTGACCTGGAATAGTCAGTTTCCACCCCATTCTGACAACAAAGCTCTAGGGATAAAGCTGAGGGCTCCTGCTGTGAAAGGCTCAGG
>PVLA01019822.1:0-11457 GCA_004027455.1 Hydrochoerus hydrochaeris
ATTGCTGTCCTGCAGGCCCATGATGGGTAAGGCCTGGTTGAGTTCATATGAAGAGTCCTTGACCCAAGACAGGCGCTGTCCTCACAGGGCCTGCCATACTCTTATAAGTGATAAGGGAGGAGATGTAGGGGGCGGCATGATAGCTTCCGCTCCATCTCTCCCTCCTGTGGGCATCCGGTGAGTCTGCTTACATTTCCCAAGCTAATTAAGTAACAAGATTAAAGTGTAACAAAGGTGAAAAAAGTTAATTAACACATATTGTTTAAGATTATCCCTGCCTGGCCCTAAGCCTGGGAGCTTCCTGCTTGGGGTTTAAGTTACTGCCAAAAGTTAGCAAATATATACTCCAGCTTCTGAAAAATAAAGTAGATTCAGATTCACTCACAGACTGGAGTGCAATGTCTTCTGTCTCTCACTCGCCGACTCCCTGACCACCTTTGGGACCCCTGAGCCCTGCCGCAGCTGGACTCCAGCAATCTCGTGTGTATATTTTTATTAGCACATATTAATTCAACAAAATAATGTTTCATTGTGACATTTTCATACATGCACATGACATCCTCTGATACCAGCCCCAACCACTCCATGTTAAGCATATTCTGAGGACAGATTCCAGGTGGGAATTCGGTTCCATGAAGAAGGCTCAGAAACAGAACTCAATGGACTGGTTTGAGGCCCAAGTTAGCCACACTGGCACTGCCTGCTGTCTGCTGCAGTCTCAGCTGTCACGTCTCTCTGTGCTTTATCTGTGTGGGGGAAGGGGTGAACTATGCACTTTGAGCAAGAAATGGTCATAATGGGATGCTGAGGGAGGAGGGTAGCAAGCTGGAGCCCAGGGTGGGCAACTTGGTGAAACTCTGTCTAAACATTAAACAATAAAACAGGCTGGGGATGCAGCTCAGTGTGAAAGCCCTGGCTGAGAGCCCCAGTACTGCAAAAGGAAAGGCCATAAGGATCATAAAATCAAATTTTATTTTTTTTAGTATTACAGTTGAAGAAACTGAGATCCAGAAACATGAAACAGCCCATTGAACACAAAGGACACCCCAGGATTCGTCTGCCCTGCTTTTCCTCCACTTTGCTTCTCCATCACCTTTGACCCTTTTTTGAAACACCCCGGCTGTGGAAGTGAAAAGCCCAGGCTTGAGCCCCGCTTCCAAGTCCGTGCTCCCTCCCCAAGACCTTTTCCTCTGCATACCCCAGTGTCACCCTGCTTTTGTCAGGGGTGACTTCTGGGGCCACACAGCAGAAACACCTCTCGGTCAGAGCACTTCAATTTTGTAGAAGGAAATGGAAAATAAGATTCCAAAATAAAAACATCTGCTTTATGAAAATGTTATACAGTTCAAGGTGAAAAATCTGAAAATTCAGCTGAAAGTGAGCAACAAGTGTAGGTTGTGGATATGGGATAATCCACAGCTCTGTAGATGGGCTTCGCCTTCCTTGGCATGGGCTCTGTTCTCATTTTAAGAGGGTCCAACTCTTTGCACCAATATCTGTCCTGCATCCGGGCTTCTGGATTAGGACTTCAGTATCTTAAATCACTGTGGATCCTGGGTTGGCTGTAACTTGCTTTTCCTATTCCTCTCCTAATGCTTTATTTCTCTGACCACTCCACCCCTCCCATCCACTCTTCAATGTTTTGACATTGATTGTGTATCAAAATCACAATACTTACCATCTGAAAGTTAGTAGTACCCTTTGAAAGGTTTATGTACATTATTTTTTGTTTGGATTGATGTCAGCCTTTCTTCTTGGCAAAGAATAAATAAGGAAAAGCACTTTGCCAAATTCGTAACCTGCTGGAAAATAAAGACATCAGATTAGGAAGCAGACCACTTCAGCAAGATAAACTTAATTGGAAAACCAAAAGTTTGCGTACAGAACTCTGGAAAAACACGATGCTGGTAAGGCTTGTGTGCTTGTGTGTGTCCACGCATGAAATACAAAATGGATCCAGAACATTTTACCCCCATCCCAGATGCCTTGGGACTGTACCTCTTCCCAGAAATGCTCAGGTAACAAAGGCAACGGGACTTTTCTGGTCTCAATTATCTCCTAATAATTGTTTCAATTTTCTGCTTCCTTTTGAGTGTGAAGATCTGGACTAAAAAGGTTTTAGAAAAAACAGACTGAAAAGGTTTCCCAGACGTGAAATAGATTTTACAAAAGAAACTTCTGGCAAGTTTAATGTAAGTAAATCAGAAACATATGGGGTATGTTTCCCTCAAATACCCATGGGTTGCAAAGCCCAGAAAACACATAAAAAGTAAAGGGAAACTGTTTTCACAAAGCTGAGTTTCTTGGGGAAACTGTGTGATAACAGAAAGCTGGGCTCCACTGGCCCAAAGAAACCGTGGAGCTGGGACAGGCGACCACCAGCCTCCTCCTCCAACTTATCACTCCAGGCCTTCTGCTGGGTGCCTTGCTATCCAGTGGGCGCCTCGACCTGTATCCATGGGTGTGACTGTGAAAACCACGGTACAGTGCTTCCTAGCCTGCAGACATGACTTCATAAGCTCCTTTGCAAGCATCTGTAGTGAATGTTTATACAGCCTGTTTCTGTTCTTGAGAGCCTCTGGTGCCACACCATCAGGCAGTTAGCAAGCACACATTTACTGAGCGCTTAGCACGTGCTCAGTGGGGAAAGATAACAAAGAAATGGACAATCATGTGCCAGCCCAGAGGATGGATTACAGATCTTTAACGGCGGGTGGCAGTTAAAGATTCCTGAGTTCCTCCTTCCATTCTGTGTGGGAATTCTGGCTCTAAGTCCAGAGAGCTGGAGGAAAATCCATAAAGTAATTCAAATAGGAAGAACACAGTTTGGGGACTTAGAAGGCCCAATGTCAGATCACAGCAAACCCTGACTGTCATTGCATCACTGGAAAGACCCTGTTCCAGGCAGCATGGTGGCACATATCTGAGGTTCCAGCACTCGGGAGACTAAAGCAGGCTGAGCCCAGGCTAAGCAACTTATTGAGGTCTTATCTCAAAATCATAAATAAATAAGGACTGGGAATGTGATAAAGGCCTTAGTGCAAAGACCCTATGTTCAATCCTCAGCACCAAAAGAAAAAGAGTCAGACGGAGGCCGGAATTTTCTCTTTTATTCCCGAGATATGCTAGGTTGGAAGATGATGCTATAATTTAAATGTCATGCGTCCTCTCCGAAAGTGACATTGAAGTTTAATGCCTATGATGAGATATGAAGAAATGGGACCATGTGGGACCTTTGAAAGGTGATCAGGGCTCTCCAGGTGGACAGAGGTCATCTCCAGAAGGGATCTGCTATCACACTCCCTGTCTCTAGCCTAAGGATCCTGCCAGCAATAGGACCATCACCAGATGCGGCCCCTCAACCTTGGACCAGAAATATGAGCCAAAATAAGCCTCTTTTCCTGTAGCTTATTCAGGCTCTTAGTGACAGACAAAGCACCGAGACAGCAGAGTACAATGAGATAATGAGCCTGCTGCTCTCACTGTGACCTCAAGTGAGGCATTTGACTGGGTCCCTGCCACACTGGGCTGGAGCGGTTCTCTGCATAACGGGGGCTTCTGAGTGAAGGGTTAGTGCTTAGAAAAGCAAAAGAGAACTCAGACTATGGGAGGGAAGCTCAATCCAAAAAGGAATAGAAGAGCTAAACTTAGTGAGCTGTCCCGATTATTCTTCCTGACTACCACTCATAAAGCCTTCTGCTTTCATGAGAAGGTGGCTCCTAAATTCTCATCTAGATGGAAATATCAGGAGCAGAAAAGTAAGCTAAAAACACTAAAGTGTGTGAAAATACTCTTAAAAACTGCAAAATGTTATGCACTTTTTATGCTCTCCTTCAAACCACGTATATCTATTGAGTATCTACAATTTGTTCAGCCCTGTCAGTACATTCCAGGAAAATTAGACTGAGTGAGACTCTGCTTCTTTCCTTAGGATTATGGTCTAGGAGCAGAAAGAAACAACAAAACTGAAAATTACAGTACAGTCATCTCTCCTTCTCTGTTATTTTGCTGTTCACCCTGTCAATTCCATTCAACCATAGTACAAAAATATTAAATGGAGAATTCCAGAAATAATTAAAAGGTGCTCAGTTGTGAATAGTTCTGAAAAGCACGTAGAAGTCCCAGATTCTACCCTGCCTTGGTCTTTGTATCTGTGCTGTATACACTACCGTCCTGTTAGTTACTTAGCAGCTCTCTGGATTATCAGATCAACTGTTGCAATGTCACTATACTTGTGTTCAAGATACTCTTATTTTACTTAATAATAGCCTCAGACCACAATACTGATTTTGCAATTTAAATATACAAAAAAACAGTCATATAAGGTGCCTCCTTTCAGTATCATCTCATATAATCAAAAGAAGGAGAGCGATACAACAAGCTATTTAGAAGAGACTGCTCACACAACTTTATTACAGCATATTGTTATAGGTGTTTCATTTTATTATTAGTTATTTCCATTAATTTCTCATCATATCTAATTTACAAGGTAAACTTTGTGGTAGGTATGCATATATGGAAAATAGTTTGTATGTTCAGAGTTATGAATTATTTATGGTTCCAGGAATCTTGGAACACAATCTCTATAAATCCAGGAAGACAGGTGCTGTCTATTGTAAGTGTGCTAGGAAACAAAACCTGCAATGGAACAATAATGCAGGTAAGGGTGACTCACTGAGTAAGCAGCCGGGTAAAGCTTCTTGTAGAAATGACATTGAGTTGTTAAGAACATAAAGCAACTAGATAATAAGAGAAAGCAGGGGATAGGATGGCCTTTAAGACAGAATAACATCCATCTGGGAAGAGGCACAAAGGTGAAGGGTGAGACATTTAGGAACTGAGTGCCACTCTGTACGGCCGTATGAGAAAGCAAATGTCTAAATACTGTCAAGAATATTCAGAGAAGTAAATAAAACAATATGGTATGTGTAAGAGAAGGAAAATTGAGTGTAAGAATGATATAGATGACTACTACATGATTTCTTAAATGTGTCAAAGTACAAGGGCAGAAATAAGGTCAAGCAAGGAGGAAAAGTTTTAAACTTACTTGAAAAATTCTAGTTTTTTTTTAAAGTTGGGTTATTTAGGAAAGTGTGTGTGTGTGTGTGTGTGTGTGTGTGTGGTGTGTGCGTGTGCATGCTATAAGTGAAATCTGGATACCTGCCTACCAAAATGTTAACAGTGGCTGTAATCTCACTGGTAAGAGTGCAAATTATCCCTCTCTGTTTATCTCTACTTTCTATCACAAATATCATTTTTATACAATAACCAATAAGGTGGACCCAGTTCCAAAATATTTCTATGCACATTACCCCTTGAAGGGGCTGAGATTTCTTGTATAACGTGGCTGTCTCCAGCAATCAATAATCAGGTTGCATAGACTCAGGCTGTATGGCCCTAGCTCTGCTTCTCCCTCGCTTCAACTATGATCTTCCGAATTGTTCCTAGATGAGTGTAAGGAGGGGCAAACTCCCTGGTTTCCATTCACAGAATTCCTTCTACTGTGAGCACAGAAGGAAGGTAGAGTTTCCCCTTTCATTCATTCATATTCATTCAACAGAGGTTACTGAAGCAGGCCCTGTCCTGCATGCTGAGAGAGGTAGGAACAAAACTGACCTTGTGTAACTTACTGAGTCCAACTCTATGTAGGACCCACACCTTGCATCTACAGAGAAGACTAAATATTGTCACATATTCTGGAAGCACTGTGCTCCATTTGCTTTCCTTTGAGTTTGTGCAGTTAAACATGTCTAGGTCAACCCACATTATTCTTTTTAGATAGGTAAATGATTGTTTTTTATTTAACATAAAAACTACATATATACAGTCAAGGTACACACATTCTGCTGAACTTTGCATCTTTTATTTAAAAACATATCTTGAGAGAGAAGACAAGATGGCCGATCAATGAGCAACAAAATACAAAGCCTCCCAGGAGAAACAACTCATTTGCCAGAATAAAACACCCTGGAGAGACCCAGACAGAGAGAGATGGATCCTCTTGACACAGGAAGAAATTAAAACATAAAAAAGCACATCAAATACTTTGGGATTACAACTGAAACAGCTAAAAATTATGGGACACAGCATTTTTGTTCATGGTGGCCCACCGAGTTTGCAAAGGCCTTAATCTGCACCAGTCAGCAGAGCTGCCCAAACTCATTCCTGCTGCCACTCATAGGAAGCACAGCAGCGCTGAAGTCGGGGGTTGGTGAGACCAATGGAGAGCAGAGCCGGTGAAAGGACCTTCATTAATCCACGGTCAGTGCTGGGAATGAGACCCCACCACCACGGGAAGGGCCAGACCAAATGGGTAACATGTTGGAATTGGGCAGGAGAAGCCTGAACTGGGTGTGACAGTGACTTCAGTTGGTTGAGAGCAGATTTGTGGGATTTCCTTGGACTGGGCCACGCCCCTGGCCAGGACCCAATGAACTATCCTAAATCCATTCCCTGCGCCTAGCATGCATTGACCAGGTGAAGGCACCTGAAGCTTGGCTGGCTGGGTGGGGAGGGGCAGGCAAACACAGCTGCTGCTTACACCTCAGTGACAAGAGCAAGCAGGAGAGGGCGGAGTTCCCTCACCAGCATGCTTAGGAGGAAACGTGGCCAACAGGGAAGGGGGCTGGGACCTGCACTGTAACCTATGTGGAGGAAGCCAGGGCCATGAAAGGAGAGAGAGGCAGGAGGAGGCCCCCAGAACAGAACCCCCTGAGAGCACTGATCCAGGAGAGGGAAAAACAAGGGAGACTGAGGGCCACAAACACGCAACATCAGACATGGCTTCAATGGACATTAAGAGATATCTTCAGGACCTTGTAGACGAGCTCAAAACTGAAATATTAAATCAGGTTAAGCAAGATATGAGTAGAGTAAGAAAAGAAATGCTCTCAGGAAGCATCTCTCAGGATGATACAGATGGAAAAAGGGAGGAACACAAAAAAAGGAGAGAAACAGTTGATAAAGAATATAAAGAAAATATAGAATACATGAAGCAGATTCAAAGAGACTACCAGGAAATTAAAAATCCATTGAAAGCTGGCAAAATGCCTTAAAAGAAACTAAGGATAAACTATCAAAACTTGAAGAGAAGTTTGCAATGTATGATCATGAAAGAAAAAAAATCTCTTAAAAACAACAAGGAAACAGGCAGTAACAATACAAAGGCTAGAAGATGACAAGAGAATCTACAATTTAAGAATAAGAAATGTGAACAAAGAAGCAGGAATACATACAGGTGAATTACAAAGGCTATTCACAGAAATAATTAAGGAAAACTTCCCAAGCATGGGAAAAGAAAATGACATTCAGTTGTATGAGGCATACAGAACCCCAGCCACCTACAACCAAAACAGATCTACACCCAGACATATAATAATCAAGATGCCAGAAATTCAATATAAAAACAGAATATTAAAAGCCATCAGAGAAAAGAAACAGATTACCTATAAAGGAAAGCCCATCAGAATCACGGCTGACTTCTCAACACAGACCATCAGATCAAGAAGAGCTTGGAGTGAAGTCTTCCAAGCCCTAAAAGCAAATAACCTCCAGCACAGATTGATGTACCCTGAAAAACTGTCACTAGAAGTTAATGGAGAAACAAGATGCTTCCATGACAAAGAGGAACTGGGCGAGTTTGTGACCACCAATCCAAACCTACAGAGAATACTGAAGGACATTCTAGAGAGAGAAAAAAATACCAGGATTTTAGGAACAGTGGCAGAAAGGCGTCAATGAGTGGGGCAGGAAGTAGAATGAAAAGGAAAACTAGACAAAGGCAGAAAAATAGCATAGCAGAAATGAGGCAGAGAAGGATAACTAGAATCACTAACATAGATGGCCTTGATACACTATATTGTTAATAGTGAACCAGGATTTAAAACCCACATTACCACACTACTCTGCTTAGATGTATCATATTCTGTTCCAGTCATTCTACCTGTACTAGATTTGAGGGCACAGACAGCAATTCCAAAAATAACAGGACATAGTATGGTAATCATCCTTCATTTCCTATTAACTTAATCTAAAGCTCTGTAAAACCTACACTGTTTTACCATGACTGATCATAATCGAATATTGTTTGTTGGATCACTGTTTTGTATTGATAGATTTTATTCAAAGCTGTTATGATTGATAATATCAAGTGTGAGAGTATAGGCAACTGCACTTAGATGACAAGATCCACTAGAATATCCATTCTGGTTTGATTATTACCTGCCTTTGAAGTTTTATACTGTCTACAATGTTTTGTTTTTACTAATATTCTTATTTACTGCTTTACTCAATTATACTGCTATATTCCATTATGCCTGATGATATAGACAATTCTATTGAAGATAATAAGAAACAACACAGTAATCATTGTAGATCACCTTGTACTGTGGTTTTATATGACTTTTTGGTTTCATGTTTTCATAGGAATTTGTTTTTTTTGTTTGTTTTTGTTTTGTCTTGCTAAGTTTTGTTTTTTTCCTCTAATACAGAAAGGATAGAAATACCTGTAGAGATTCCTGCATGTGTAGCTGTTTACACTCTCACTGTTTGACTATCTACTTTGTATGCTTTAATTTTGTAACTTGAACAACTATTTCTAAGAGGACAATATGTGATTTATTAACCAGTCATTTCTTATTGCTTATCTTTTTTTGGAATTCTGTATTATCTCTAAACTTTACATGCTTTTGTTTCTCTTTAATTAAAAAAATTTAAAAAACATATCTTTAAGGTTATATGAGCAAACAATTTATTTTGCATATTAGCAAACATAAATGCAATCCTAGAAGTGAAATGTACATTTGTGATTTTGATAAACACTGCTAAACTGCTCTCATAAACACTGTTCTAATTTAGTCTCTCCTCATCACCCACTGTCCTGTGCCCTCCCTAACCCAGCATGGTATCAAACTCTTGATCTTTGCCCAACCATTAGGTTAAAAATGGTATCTCATTTTCATTTTCATTTGCATTTCTATTGTGAGTGCAGAATGTGCTCAAATGGGATTAAAGAGCTATTTTGCTAAAAGCTTGTTTACTGCCACCAGACACAATCTCTTTAAGAGACAAGGACTGCAGACGTTCCCATAAAGGGAAAAAAAGAAAAAAGCCACGCACCAGCAGGCAGTATCAATCTGTTATCAACCACTACTGGGAAGCAATTGACTGCGCTTCCCACCTATAACCTGAGCCTTTAAAAGCAGCTTTCTGGACCACAGCAGAGAAATCAGCAAAGAAAGAAACCAGGGTATGATTGCTTGCTCTATGCCAGGTGCCAACGCCGTTATACACTCTCACTCAGTCTTCCCAATACTTTTAAGTCCATGAGGCTCGGCGAAAGTGAGTGCTTGGTGAAGCTCACCTAGATTATAAGTGGCAGGAAAAATTGAGCCCAGGTCTATACTCCAACACCCAGGTGCCTTCTGCTACACTGAGATGCTTTCATACAGTGCACAAGGCTGCCTCCTACTAGACCAGGACACCCTCCACCAATTAAATACCAACGTTGATGCTCAAGTCCCCTACTGCTGTGCTTTACATAGAAAATGTCCCCCGAAAGTAGCACGTGTTTGGAAGGTGATTGGATGGGGGGGCGTTATTGAGTGGATTCATCCACGGGCCAGTTCAGTAACCGATGTACTGTTAGGAGGTGGAGCCTTGTTGCAGGTGGTCATGGGGGTGTGACTTGGCAGAGTGCATTTTTGTCCAAGCCCTCTCTCCTCACCCTTCCCTCTCTCTGTCTCTGTCTGTCTCTGTCTCTGTCTCTCTATCTCTTCCCCCTCCCTATCTCTCTGTCTCTCCCTGTGTCTCTGTCTCTCTCTGTCTCTGTCTGTCTCTCTGTCTCTGTCTGTCTGTCTCTCTCTCTCTCTCTCTTTCCTGGCTGTCATAGGTTAAATAGCTTTCCTCCATCCTACTCTTCTACCATGCTTTTCTTTTTTGAAGCCAGCAGACCATGGACTATAAAACCATGAGCCAAAATAAACCTCTCCTCTTTAACATTAATAAGTGTCAGGTATTTTGTCCCAGCAATGGGAAAGTAACTAAGACATTTATACAAAATGAGTACTATTGACATATAAGCTATGTACATCTTTCCATGTACTTTAGAGCAGCTGCAGATTACCTATAATACCTAACGCAGTGAAAATACTATGTAAATACTTACACTATGTTTGAAAATGACAAGAAAAAGTCTGTACATGCTCAGTATAGCTGCAGTGTTTTTCTGAATATTTTCTATGCCATGTTGGCAGAATCCACAGATGAGGAACCCACAGATTTGGAGAACTGATTGCATACTATAACACTGCTTGTCTACAGAGCTTAACGTTGGTCTTGGTAAGATCTTTTTATGATCCTGGCTTCCCTTAAGACTCAACATCCCATTAACTTACAGCACCATTGAAGACATTCATATCACCCGCACCAGGAATTGCAGATTTAAAAATTGTTAATAAGATCTCACAAAAAAAAAAAAAATCAAAAGGCTAAGAATGGGTATATGTATTTGGACCACCAAACTCACAAGCTAGCGGATTTCCTAGGTGACATGTTGATGACTTACCTTAGGAATGGAGTTCACCAACCGCCTAGAGCAATATCTTGAGGTAACCAAGTTTAATAACCATGAGCTCCAAATAAGAATTCTGTCCAATGATGCTTCACATCAGAGTTCCTGGAATAAATCTGATACAAAACAATTGGGAAAGAAACTCTTACCCCAGCCTCCTGGCAATGAGTATTTGGAGATTTGTTCAAGAAAATTCCCCCCTATGGTATGAGGAAATAAAGAGTCAGTAAAAAGAAACGCTCTTCTGAGAGATGATATATTTCAAAAAATTTATCAAAGAGAACTTTCAAGTCCTCCCCCCTTGCAGTGGACCACCCTGCAGTAGTCTGCTACTGGGCCACAATATGATAATTACAGAAATTGAAAATAAGGGTCTAGAAACTTTTTATAGCAATTTGACAGAGTAATTTTACATCTGTTGAATCTAATAACAAAAAAAATCTGGGCTTGTAAAAAAAATTGATAAAAGCCATTAATGTGAAGAAATATTTTTTAAATTAAAGAGAAACAAAAGCATGTAAAGGGTAGAGGTAATACAGAATTCAAAAAAAAAGATAAACAATAAGAAATCACTAGTTAAAATTACATATTGTCCTCTTAGAAATAGTTGTTCAAGTTACAAAATTAAAGCATACAAAGTAAATACTCAAACAGTGAGAGTGTAGACAGCTACGAATGCATGAATATCTGCATGTATTTCTATACTTTCTGTATTAGAGGGAAAAACAAAACTTAGCAAGACAAAACAAAACAAATTCCTATAAAAACATGAAACCAAAAAGTCATATAAAACCACAGTACAAGGTGATCTACAATGATTACTGTGTTGTTTCTTATTATCTTCAATAGAATGTCTATATCAACAGGCATAATTGAATATAGCAGTA
>PVLA01019823.1:0-11449 GCA_004027455.1 Hydrochoerus hydrochaeris
GACTGAAACTAGATCCATGCCTATCACCATGCACCAAACTAAATCAAAATGGATCAAAGATCTAAATATTAAAACAGAAACACTAAATCTCCTGGAAGACAAGGTAGGTAGAAGTCTTGGAGACATAGAGGTAGGCAGAGAATTCATGAACAAAATGCAGACCACATGGGAAATACTTCAAAGAATCAACAACTGTGATTGCATATTATTGAAAAGTTTTTGCATTTCAAAAGAACTCACCAACAGAGTGAAAAGAAAACCCACAGAGTGGGAAAGAATTTTAGCCAGCAACCCCTCAGACAAAGGACTTATATCCAGAACATATAAAGAATTCAAAAACATCAGGCCCCTCAAATTCAAAGACCCTCTCCAAAAATGGGCATCTGAGATGAGCACACAGTTCTCAGAAGCAGATATGCAAATGGCAAAGAAATACATGAAGAAATGTTCATCATCTCTGGTCATTCTAGAAATGCAAATTAAAACAGCAATGAGATTTCATCTCACACTGGAAAGAATAGCAGCCATCAATAAATCATCTGATAACCAATGTTGGCAAGGAGTGTAGACTGATGGAGCTACTGTAGAAATCAGTATGGAGATTTCTCAGAAGACTAGGATTGGAAGTTCCATTCAATCCAGCTATTCCCTTCCTGGGTATTTTCCCAGAAAACCTGAAAAGATCGTGTCACAGCACTCAGGTTCATAGTACAATATGTATTGGCTAAATTTTGGAAACAGCCAAAATGCCCATAAACCGCAGAGTGGATAGAAAGATGTGGTATTTTTACACAATGGAATATTACTCAGCTATAATAATAGATAATCTTGAGGCTTTTATAGGTAAATGGAGGCAACTGGTGACTATCCTCGTAAGTGAAATAAATAAGAATCATATTTGTAAATATCACATTGTGTCTCTAGTGTAAAAATAATAAAAACTGTAGGAGTAATAAAACCCAAAAAGTATAATTGCTATTGTAAAAAAGATAGGAAAAGTTACTTAAAGGATATAACTCTTTTTAAAAAAAATTATTTAAAGAGGAAAAACATGAAAAGTGTAGAAATAATACACAATTTCAAAAAAAGAAAAAAGATTAACAGTAAGAAATTTCTAGTTGATAAATTACATATTGTCCTCTTAGAAATATTTGTTCAAGTTATAGAATTAAAGCATACAAGGTAGATATTCAAACAGTGAGACTGTAAACAGCTATACATGCATGAGTCTTTACATGTATTTCTATCATTTCTGTATTAGAGCAAAAAAACAAAACATAGCAAGACAAAATAAAGCAAATTCCCATAAAAACCTGAAACCAAAAAGTCATATGAAACCACATTATAATGTGATCTACAATGGTTATTGTGTTATCTTGTTATCTTTAATAGAATTGTCTATATCATCAGGCATAATTGAATATAGGAGTACATAACAATATTAGTATAAAATAAGACATTGTGGACAAACTGTAGGGTTGGATTGGTGGTCACAAATTCCACCAGTTCCTCTTTGTTGTGGAAGCATCTTGTTTCTCCAATTAAGATCAGTCAGAGTAAAACAGTGTAAGTTATACAGAGCTTCAATTAAGTTAATAAGAAGTTAAGGATGATTACCATACTATATCCTGCTATTTTCAGGATAACTGTCTGTGCCCTCAAATCTAGTACAAGTAGACAAAATGGAACAGAATATAATTCATGTAAGCAGAGTGGTGTGAGTAATGAGGGTTTTAAATGCTGGTACACTATTAACAATATCTTCTGCCTTCTTTTTAGGCTATTCCTCCCCTTTCATTCCCAATGTTTGGGTAACACCAGCTCCCTCAGTTTTTAGACTGGGGGGCTACCTGCTTTTTTACCTAAGTGGTTCCAAACCTTCTCACTCCCTGAACTTGATCTCAAGTTGTATTTTTACCTACAAAAGCCTCAAGGTTTTCCTCCTTTAAAGCTGAGTAGTTCTCTATTGAACATAAGTATCCTATCTGCAGGTGGTGGTCGAGTTGCTCCTATTTCTTTCTGACTTGCTGTCACATAGAGCACTGTTTTCTCATATTTGATTTCCATTCCATAAACCCTCTCTCAGGTTGATTATATTCCCTGTACAGAGCATCTTGATGGACCCTACCTCCTGATCTAATCTGCCTGTCTTTTATTTTTAGTGCATCAAGGCCATCTATGTTAAAGATTATAGCCAACCTGCTCTGCCTCATTTCTGCTATGCTATTTTTCTGCCATTGTTTGTCTACTTTTCTCCTTCATTCTACTGCCTGCCCCATTCATTGAGGCCTTTCTCCCTGTTTCTAAAATCCTGGAATTTTTTTCTCTCTTTAGAATGTCCTTCAGTATTCTCTGTAGGGTTGGATTGGTGGTCACAAATTCCACTAGTTCCTCTTTGTTGTGGAAGCATCTTGTTTCTCCATTAATTTCTAGTGACAGTTTTGCAGAAGCTCTTCTTGATCTGATGGTCTGTGTTGAGAAGTCTGCTGTGAACTTGATGGGCTTTCCTCTATAGGTAATCAGTTTTTTTTCTCTAATGGCTTTTAATATTCTGTTTTTATTTTAAATTTCTGGTATCTTGATTATTACATGTCTGGGTGTAGCTCTGTTTTGGTTGTAGGTGGCTGGAGTTCAGTATGCCTCACATAATGAATATCATTTTCTTTTCCCATGCTTGGGAAGTTTTCCTTAATTATTTGCATGAATAGCCTTTGTAGTTCACCTGTTTTTATTCCTGCTTCTTCATTCACATTTCTTATTCTTAAATTATAGATTCTCTTGTCATCATCTATTGTTTGTATGTTACTGCCTGTTTGCTTGTTATTTTTAAGAGTTCTTTCCTTTCATGATCACATATTGCAAACTTTTCTTCAAGTTTTCATAATCTATCCTTAGTTCCTTTTAAGCAGTTTTGCCAGCTTTCAATGGAGTTTTTAATTTCCTGGTAATCTCTTTGAATCTGCTTCTTTATCAAACATTTCTCTCCTTTTTTGTGTTCATCCCTTCTTCCATCTGGGTCTTCTTGAGAGGTGCTTAGCATTTCTTTTATTATTCTACTTATATCTTGTTTTACCTGGCTTAATATTACAGTTTTGAGCTCATCTACATGGTCCCAAAGATATCTCTTAATGTCCATTGAAACTGTGTCTGATG
This sequence comes from Hydrochoerus hydrochaeris, assembly GCA_004027455.1. Lineage (NCBI taxonomy): Eukaryota > Metazoa > Chordata > Mammalia > Rodentia > Hydrochaeridae > Hydrochoerus > Hydrochoerus hydrochaeris. Next base: position 3,154 of record PVLA01019823.1, read on the forward strand.
TTGCATGTTTGCTGCCCTCAGTCTCTTTTGTTTTTCCTTCTCCTGGATCAGAGTTCTCAGGGTTTGGGGCTGGGGGCTTTTTCTTGTTTCTCTTTCTTGTCATGTTTTTGGTTTCTTTCATACAGGTTTATAGTGGAGGTCTCAGCCTCTTTCCTTGTTGTTTATGGTTCTTCTGAAGCACACTGGTGAGGGATGTCTGCCCTCTCTTGTTTGCTCTCATCACTGAGGTGTAAGCAGGGGCTCTGTATGCTGGCCCCTCCCCACTGGGCCAGTAAAACTTCAGGGGCCTTCACCACATTAGTGTGTGCTAAGCATAGAGAATAAGTTTGGGATGGCTTATTGGGTCCTGGCCAGGGGCATGACCCAGGCCAAGCAAATTCCAGGAATCTGCTTTGGGGAAGGAGCAACTAACTGAAGTCACTGTTGTTCCTAGTTCAGGCTCCTCCTGCCCAATTCCAACATATTGCCCATTTGGTCACACCCTTCCCATGGGAGGGTGCTATTCCCAGCACTGACAGTGGATTAATGAAGGTCCCTTTGCTGGCTCTGTTCTCCACTGGGATCACCAAACCCCAACTTCAGTGTGGGTGTGGCTCCTGTGATCACGGAGGGAACAAGTCTGGGCAGCTCTGTGGGTCTCAGTGAGTTGTGGCTGGCTCAAGTTCATGCAGCTCAGCAGGTTACAGGGAAATCACTGTGTCCACTAATTTTAGCTGTTCCAATTGTTACCCCAAGACTGTATGTTTGACAAGGTTTTTTCATTTTAATTTCTTCCTATGTCAGAGGATCCATCTCCCTCTGTCTGGATCTCTCCAGGATGTTTTATTCTGGCATATGAATTGTTTCTCCCTGGGAGGCTCTGTATTTTGTTGCTCACTGATCAGCCATCTTTAACTCCTCTCCACTTTAAAGGATATAACTGTAAGTATGTTTAAGTGTGTAAGATAGATAACCATATTACTAAGTTTTTGTTGGATTATCAAATAGAACTCTTTGTACCTTCACTGTTTGAATGTTCACTTTGTATCCTTCAATTTTGTAACTTGACCAACTATTTCTAAGATAACAACATGTAATGTATCAACTTGTGATTTCTTAGTGTTTATTTTTTGAAATTCTGTATTATTTCTACCCTTTTTTCTGTTTTGCTTTTTTTGTATTTAAATAAAATAAAAAAAGAATTATCAAAGCTGAACCCAATCATTGAATAAATGGATTTAGCATACAGCTACAGAGTTTTTCACCCAACAACAAAATACACATTCTTTTCGGCAATACACAGGACTTTTCCCAAACCAGATCAAATATTAGCTCATAGAAAATGCTTAAGTAAATGTTAAGACAGTGAAATTATTTCATGTATAATATCAGATCATATGTAATAAAACCATAATTCATTGACAAAGTAGACCACAAAAACTACATAAACACATGCAAAATAAATAATATTCTCTGGAGTGAGCAAAAGGTCACAGATAAAATTAAAGAAGAAATTGGCCAGTTTCTAAAGTAAAAATGCTAATGCCAAAACAATATAGTAGAATTTTTGGTATGCAATGAAAGCAGTCCTATGATGGAAATTTATCTTAGTGAATTTCCAGATGAGAAAAAATCAGAGAAAACTGATTTAAATGTGCTAATGTTGAATCTCAAACTTCTAGAAAAAGAAAATAAATTTAAAACCAAAAGCACATAAGAGGGAAGAAATTATTAAAATCAGAGAAGAAATTAATGTAGTCCAGACTAAGAAAAAAAAAGAATCAAAGAATTAAAGATTTGATTGTTTCAAAGACTAAATATAATTGAAAGCCCTTAGCAATCCTTATGCATAAAGAAATAAAAGACCCAAATTCATGCAAATATGAATGTAAAGTGTAAAATTACAATAGCTCTTGCGGAAATCCAGAAGATTGTCAAGTGCCTACTTGGAGAATCTCTATTTTAATAGGATGGGAAATGCAGAACTAGACAGATTCCTAAATTACATATGAAGTATAAAAGCTCTATCAAAAGACAAAATTTCTAAATAACCAAATATCGTTAGATCACACTGAAGAAATAATAAAACTACTACCAACAAAGAAAAGCCCATACTCTGCTAAATTCACCACTGAATTCTATAGGAATTTTAGAGAAAATCTAATGCAGCTACTTTTCAAACTTTAATATACTGAAAGGGAAGCAATATTTCCAAAGTTATTAGAGGAAGCAAGTAATACCCTTATACCAAAACCAGAGAAAGACATGACCAAAAATAAAGAGGTACAAGCCAGTTTCCTTAATGAGCATAGATGCAAAAATTCTCAATAAGATACTGACAAGCATAATACAGCAAGTCATCAAGAATATTAAACACCATGACCAAAATTGATTCATTCCAATGTTGGAAGGGTGTTTCAACACATGCAAATCAATAAATGTAATACACAATGCTAACATAACCATGGACAAATATCACATGATAATGTCAACAGATGTAGAAGGGACCCTATCACAGGTATATCAATTCCTCCCTTTTTAGTGATTCTAAATGGATAGGAAATCCTACTCATTTCTAAATGCAGCGAACAGAGAATTGCCCTAACTCTTCACCAGGTTTTCCACTTAAAAAACCAAAACAAATCAAACCAAACCAAAGAAATCATTCCAGATGGCTCAGAAAGTATGGATAGAGGACCCTTTTACACTGCTCAGCAATTTGTACAAGCCTGTAATTTGTACACAAAAACCTCTTCCAATGAATGAATCATTCTCTGACCCTTTGCTAGTGAAGTGAGAGGTATAGAGGGGAAGACTGGCAAATACATTTGACCCACGTGCCACCAGATAAAAATATTCAATATCTCTTAGTGCACAAAGTTATTTTCACTAAAAATGTTTCCTTGCAAGGCCAAAGATTTACAGGTGTCTAGGTAGTTAATCTTAGAGATTACTTCTACACTCTGGCTCCCTAAGAACCTCCAGAGTGATGCCCTATTATAGTGTGATGTCACAGTATATTTTTTAAAAGGAGCATTAAAATGGGCTTATAACATCCACATTTATTTTTTAGGAGCATTTGATGGGATCCTCTTGCCTCAGCCTCCTGATTACAGGTGTGAACCATCACACCTGGCTCTTATACAATACATTCTTGAGTAATATAAAATAACAAAGCAAATATTACACTTTTAGTAAATACTGTGTTTAGAATAAACATCAACATTTTCTACACCAGCTATTTGCTTAATAAATAACAAAGAACAATAGAAATAAATTTCTATGTGAACTACAATGAAAACAATAATAAAATTTTACCACAAAAATAATTATTACTTGAATTACAGCTTCAAGCATGAAAACAACATGTTCTATATACAAGGATCATTTACACTGACAGCACATGCTTTATTTTCCTATCTGTTTAGCTGGTAACATTTTTCACCTATCATGTCTTCATATTTTCCCAGGAAGCTCCTCTTATATTATGTAATGAGCACTTAGGAATATGAAATATCAATGAAGTAAAATATCAACTATGTACTCAGTTTATAATAAACAGCAATATTTTCTATATCAAAAGTTTATTTGATTACTAAATCAAAAAATAAAGGTAATAAATTCCTATGTGGACTACAATGAAAACACAAATGAAACATTACCACAGAAATAATCTTTACTTGAGTTATCACCTCTATGGCAATTTCCATAAAGGAGAACAGCATGTTATATACACAAATGGAAGGCTGGTCTCCAATTTCATCAATAATTTTCTTCTTCAAAATTAATGGAGAAATATGATACTTCCATGACAATAAACAACTGAAGAAATTTATGATCACCAAATCAACTCTGAAAAGAGTATTGAAAGATATTAGAGTTAGAGATAAAAATGAACATAATTCAAAGAATAACATTTAAAAGAAACCAGCAGTCAGGGAAAACAATTAGAAGGGAAAATTAGGGAAACAATTATATGAATGTAACATGACAAAGATAAGCTAATACATATCAGTTATAACAATCAATGTAAATGGCCTCAATTCACTGATTAAAAGAAAGAGATTGGCAGAATGGATCAAGAAACAAGATCCAACAATATGCTGCATGTAAGAAATGCATTTAACTTAAAAAGAAATTCATGGACTAAAAGTCAAAGGATGGAAAACAATATTCCATGCAACAGGAATCCAGAAAAATTAGGGGTACTATTCTGTTTGCAAACAATATGAGCTTCAAAGTAAGAAAGATCAAAAGAAACTATGCATGGGCCCCCACTGGCCAGGGGAACAGCCAGACCTTGGCCCCATCTGCTGCATGGGTTGTGAAACAAGAAGGCCCTCCTGCCCCCAGCACTGTAAGTAACTAGCTGATTCAGAGAAACACAGGCCACAATGATAGCTATTGAAGTGAAATGCAATTTGATGATTATGGTGTTTGATGCTTTACTGACTTTTCATATCTAGGGCCAGTGGTCTGATCATCTATGCAGAGGATCATGGTATGCAGTGTAAAATTTATGGGAGATCTCCTTCTGAAGGTGGTTGCCATTGTTAATTCACTATTATCTTGTTTTGAAGTCCTGTATCATTTTCATTGTTTTGTTGGGTTGGGTTTTATTCTGTTTTGTTTTGTTTGATCTGATGGCATGGGCAGCTGTTTCAAAGATAACAAGATATATTATGGTAGCCATTTTGGATTTACTACTGGCTTGTTTTGAAGTCCTGTATTGCATTCATTGTTTTGTTTTTATTGGTTCTATTCCGTTTTTTTTTTTTTTGAGTTTTACTATGCCTGAAGGTATCTAAAGCTATTTTGAGGACAACAAGAGGCTGATTTTATATTGTTTTGAAGTCCTGTGTCACATACAGTGGTTTATTTTGATTGGCTTTTTTGCTTTTCTTTTGTGTGGCTTTATTCTCTTTAAAATAAAAAGGAAACATCAAAAGAGATAAAGTTGCTACATACCTGTTAGAAGAAAAATTCAAGAGAAAGAGATAACAATCATAAGTATATATGCATCAAACATGTGAGCATCCAACTATATAAGGAAATATTAATTGACATGAAAAATAAAATAAGCAAATACACAATTTCATGGGGACTTCAACATTCTGTTGTCACAAAGAGATAGACCAACTAGATAAAAAAGTCATCAAAGAAATAACCACTAAACCAAACCTGTGAACACATGGACTTAGTAAATGTTTAGAGAGTTTTCCCAACATCAGAAAACACATTATTCTCATCTTTGGTTCTCTAAATAGATGTGAATAGTATAGATACACTAGTTCATAGAACATACATAAATAAATGCAAAGGAATTGAAATTATCTCATGCATATTACCTGACCATAGTGCACTGAAATAGGACATTAATGACAAAATAATGTCAACAATTTCATAAACACATGGAAATTAAACAACCTCCCAAACAACTAATAACCAAAGATGAAAGTAAAGAAGAAATTAAACAATACCTACAATCAAACAAAAATTAAAATACAAGATCCTAGAACTTGTGAAACCAGTCCTGAGAGAGAAATTTATAGTGGTGAATTATCACATCAGGAAAACCTAATGAGCACAAATACACAACTTAATGCTATACCTCAAGCTTCTAGAAAAGAGGAGCATGTGAAGCCCAAAACCAATACAATGGAGGATATTATAAAGCTGAGAGCAGAAATTAACACAATTGAGACAAAAAAAAACAGCACAAAGAATTAATCAACTGAAGAGTTTGTTAAACCTCTAGCCAACCTTATAAAAAAAAAACCCAAAACACTCAAATTCATGCAGCAAGGATTGAAAAGGGTGAAATTACCACAGATCCTGTGGAAACTCAGAAAATTATTGGTACTTAGTTTTAAAATCTTTATTCACATAAAATGGAAAGCAGATAAGAAAGGACAGATTCCTAGAAATATATGAATTACCAAAGTTAGATCAAGAATGTATAAAATTTTTGAAAAAACCCAGTATCAGTTAATGAAATTGAAAATGTAGTAAAAACTTACAGTCTTTGTTAATTTTTTCTTGTTGAGACAAAATACCTTACCCCAAAAATTAGGAAAGGAAAGGTTTATTTAGCTTACAGCTTTTGGAGGTTTCAGTCCATAATCAGCTGACACCAAGTCAGGGTGATGTGGCTGAAGGCAACATGGTGTCTGTGGCAGATACTAGAAGGGACAAAACAAAAGGGCAAAAGGGGGATAGCATGCCACTTTCCCTGTCTTATATTATATGCCACTACCAGTCCCTGGGTGGATGCAGTACTCATACTTCCAATTCCAGTGTTAGACAATGAACTAATCACAAACTCTTGATTGAGCCACTTCTGTGACTGCATGAGGTTTTGGGGGGACATTTAAACACAAAACATAGCACTTATCAATAGAGAAAAGCCCAGGTCCTGATAGATTCTCTGGTGAATCTACAAGAACATTAAAGAAGATTTAATGTCAGTACTACTCAAATTCCTTAGTGAAATTGAAAAGGAAGCAATTCTCCCTCATTCCCAGAGGCAAGGATTACCCTGATACCAAAATCAGAGAAAGACTCAATAAAAAAAGAGAAGTATAGGCCAATCTGCCCAATGTACATAGATGAAAAAATTCTCAATAAAATATTGGCAAGAGAATGTAACAAATAAACAAGAAGATAACAACATGAATAAGTGGAAGCATTCCAGGAATGAAGGAATGGTTCGAAATATACATATCCATAAATGTAGTACACCTTATCAAAAGAGTCAAAGACAAAAATCCCATGATCATCCTAGTAGGTCCAAAAACTTTTGAGAATGTCCAACCTCGTTCATGATATAAACCCTACAAAATTAAGAACAGATGATCTTTACCTCAATCTGATAAAAGCCATCTATGACAAACAAAGAGCCATCATTGTACTACATAGACCAAAAAATGAATCTTTTATTCTAAAATTGGGTACAAAGACATCCTCTGTCACCCCTCCTACTCAACACTGTCCTGGAAACATTTGCCAGAGTAATTAGAGAAGAGAGAGAAATAAAAAGAATAAGGATAGGAAAGGAAGAAGTTAAACTGCCATTATTCACAGATGACATGACACTCTACACAGAGACCTCCCCAAATTCCACCAAAAGACTTGCAGATTGAATAAGTCAATTCACTAGCTTAGCGGCATTCAAATTTAACACTCAAAAAATCAATAGCATTCCTGTATAGAAACAACAAATTCACTGAGAGATACTAGGAAAACAATACCTTCATGATAACATCCAAAAAACCCTCAAACACTTAGGAATCAGTTTAACAAAGGAAGTAAAAGATTTACACTCTGAATATTACAGTACTCTGAAAAAGCAGATTGAAGAAGCCAGCACAAACTGGAAAGATATCCCTTGCTCATGGATAGGAAGAAACAACATAGTGAAAATGGCCATACTCCAAAACTGTTATGCAGATTTTACATGATCCCAATCAAAATACCATTAGCATATGTTACACTCAGAAGTTACAAAGAGAACATGACAGTATAGGAGACAGAATTTATAATATTATTTTATGATAGTCATCCAGAATGAAACACAAAGCAAGTGCAGTAAATCTGTCCACACACTAAAGATCTAGAAAATCTAGCTGAGAGGCTGGATTCCATGACAATGCCCTGCATGAGTTTAGCTGAAGATCTAGAGCCCCTGTCAATGCCTCCCACAAGTCCAACTGGAAGCCTAGAGGCCCCAGCAGTGACTCATGTGAGTCTATTTCATAGATCCGTGATGAGAAGGCCCCAAAGTAAGCAGTGGAAGCTGTAAAGTGTGTGCCAGTGGGATGAAGGATCTGTGCCAGTAGCTTGAGGGGTCAGCACTGGAGCCATGAAGCAATGCTCCAAGCAAGAACCAGAACGCCTCCGAAAAGTACTACAGCCTTTCTCAGAGACAGCAAAGTCCCAAGCTCCTACAACGATGATGAATAGCTGAGTCCATAACAGGAAGCCAGCTTGACAAGCTTCTCCTGGAGATTGAACAGCACACATTTTTCCCTCCCAAACCAGGAAATGATGCTTAAAGTAAGGATAAGAGCTCCCCCAAAGTGATCTGCAGCCTCTCTCCACAACAACCAAGGTCCTGAACATCTCTGGTGATGAGAAGAGCCAATTTCATATAAGGGAGGAAGCTCGACAAACACCTCCAGGAGGACTCATGGCAACTGAAGAACCAAGAGAACCAAACAACCACAACAAGAAGAGCAGGAACAACTTCTTTTTCCTCTCCAACTCTCCCTTTTATTTTGGCAACAATCTTCAGGTGGGCTGTCCATACTGAGTATCA
>PVLA01019824.1:0-11447 GCA_004027455.1 Hydrochoerus hydrochaeris
CAGAAATCTGAAATGAGACAAAGGTTTCCATTATTACAAATTCTATTAAATGTACTTCTGGAAACAGTAGCCAGCATAAATGAACAAGAAAAAAATAAAAGCAATAAAGATGACAAGACCATGTAAAAGAGGAACAAATAACACAATGAAAAAACTGAAAAGAAAAAAAACACATTATTTTCTGGTGGCATGATACTATACTGGACATGATGCTGTTTCAACAAAGGAATTCTAGACATAAGAAACCAATTCAGTCATGTAGCTGGATGCAAAATAAACACTAAGAACTCAGTAGTGTTCCTGTGTAAAAATAAACTCACTGAGAGAGGAACAAGTGATAAAATCCCTTTAGCAAAGCATGAAAAAAAGAAATACTTAAGAATCAATATATCAAAAGGAGGCAAAAGAGCTCTACAAAGAAACCTACACAGTCTGAAAAGGGAAATCAAAGAGGATATCAGAAAATTAAAAGATATTCCTTCTCATGGGTAAGAAGAAGCTATATAATTAAAATGGCCATACTTTTAAAAATTTTATATGGATATAGTGCAATTCCAATCATAGTACAATTTTCATGCCTTCCAAAAGTAAATAAAAGATTCCTAATGTTCATTCATCTGGACCAGAAAGGATCTAGAACACTAAAAATAATCCTAGGTACCCAAAATGAGGAAGGGTGCATTACAACGCGTTGACTTGCAACTATAACACAGAGCTACTATGATAAAAACTTTGGGTACTGGAAGAAACAAAGGATCAGTGGAGCAGATTAGAAGATGCAGAAACAACTCCAATAACTGACAATCTTCTTACATTTTACAAAGGAGGTAAATGCATTCCCAGGAAGACAGTTAGCCTGTGTAATAAATGGTACTTGAAAAACTGGATTTCTACGTGTCAAAACATAAACTAGGCCCATGTATCTGACCATGCACTAAATGAAAGAAGAAATAGGTCAAACCTCTACATATTTTAAAAAATCTAATTGTTAGACACAAAATTTTTTGGGAGGGCAGATAGCCAGAAGTGTTGAGAACTTAGTGTAGGCAAAGACTTTATGAGCAAAGCCAAGATCACATAAAAATACCACAAAAAAAATCAACAGCTAAGATTTCATCTTATTAAAAAGCTTCTATACAACAAATTAAATTGCTGATACAGTGAAAGCAAAACCTATTGAATAGGAAAATAATTTTGGCTGTTTATTCTCTGACAAATGACTGATATCTGAAACATATATAATATTAGAGAAAACTAAAACCTCCAAATTTAAAGACTGAATCCAAAAATGGGCATCTCTGATGAATACACTATTCTCAGATGACAAAGTACTAATGCATATATGCAGAAAATTTCCCTGTATTGGTCTTTTGAGAGATGCAAATTAAAACAACTTCTGAGATTCCACCTCGCTACATAAAAAGGGAAATAATTAAGAAAACAACCAATAAAAATTGCTAAGAAGAATGTGGGAAAGAGAGAAACACTTCTTCAATGTTGATAGAAGTGTAAACAGACACACCTCTCTGGAAATCAATGCAGACATTCATAAAAAAATCTAGTACTACAGGTTATAACTGTTATCCAACTTATCTTCCCAAAATATTTTAATGTAATTTGCCAGAGTGATGTATGTGTACACATCTTTATAAGGCAACAGTTTGTAATGCTTAAATCTTGGGAGCATCAAAAATGCCCCTCAAATGATGAAGATATAAAAACACATGATTATTTTATATAGTGGTGTAATTCCCAGCCATAAGGATATTAATAGCTAAAGTGATGGACCCCAAAACTCTCCTTCAGTGAAATAAATGACACAAACTTGTACAAATATTGTCCTGACTCATTGGTGTGAAGATTTTAAAGTGTAAATAGAAAGCAAATGCAAAATAGGTATAATTAAATAATAAGTAGTTGTTCAATAACAAAAGAGAACTAGGGAAGGGAAATGTGAAAGGAAAGAAGGGGAAAATGAGAAAAGATGGGAAAAAAAGAGAAAATCATTGAAAATTAAGAGGGAAAGATGGATTGCAGAGAGCAAAAGGGAACACCAAAAAGAGGAACCAAGATTATATCATGTAAAGGAAAAATCTACCTGTGATGATTGTGAATATTAAGTATATCTCAATTGTGCAAGTAAATGATGATAATAACAATAACATAATTCCCATAAAAAACAGTGAATATTATATTAAGGCTGCAGTACAAAAAAAATGTAATCCACTACTCTGTGACTTACATGAATTTATAAAATCATTCTGAGATTCTATGTATGTTGAAAGATTCATTACCTATCTTAGTATTTTCCCTCAGCTCTCTACATAGCAAGTATTAAAAACTCCAGTTGTTTTTGGTTTGGAGAAACAGGCCAGGCAAAAAGAAATCTTTCCTCATTAGAATTAGATGAACACACATGCACACACACACACGCACGCACACATCCAGATTCACTACAGCCAGACACCTTCTTGCCAAAATTCCACTGTTTGAATTCAGCACTGGAAATAAAATGATTGGAGGGTTAATATCCACAGATTTCCCCTTCAATTGCCATCAGATCTTCAGGTCTATGGTCTTTGACCTTCTCTCATCCAGAGTCGGGTCAAGACCCAGGTTTTATTTCCAACCTAGGACAAGCTGAACTCAGGAAGACCTTCCTTGGCCCAGGAGCTGATATTGCCATGCTCCATCATGCCCTATGTCCTACACTATTGTGTTTTTCTTTCCTGCTTATTTTTGCCTATTATTGAGATTCTGGTGAAGTAAACATTCAGTGTATGCCCAAATTTCTGTGTTATTTCCACTGAATCATGTTCTACCTTAAGTCAGCCTTCACATTTATAAAACAAGTTTAAAAAGCACTGCATGGCACATGTTACATCAGAGATGGAAACAGCCTCCATATTCTCTGGAAACCCAGTCACATGTATTGTGTATGTCCATGTGGAGATGATCTGGAAAATGGAAACATAACTCCTACCTTACAATAGCTTGTTTCTCTATTCAGGTCATGAACTTGACATTTTGCTTCCAAAACATTAAGTAAATGTAGTGTAATCACAACTGACCTTGAGACAAAAGAAGAAATGGGGTTGGAACAAAAAAAATACTTTCTATGTAGAAACTGCAGATGAGCCAGTAGACTCCCCATGCAATAATGAAGTCACCATAAAGGTGACAAGACACAGAGCTGCAGGAGAATTTTCCAAATGTGTACCACTTTGCATGAGGCTGAAGTTGAAGCTGGTACAGGAAAGGGCACTGGGGTCCCAAATGAAAGTGAAACCTCATGGCACAGACATGAAGGGATCAGGTTGAATCCAGTACAGAGGTGAGGTCACAGACTTCATATATTTATAGGGAGACTCAAACTTCATCAGATAATACCTAGGCCATCTGTACACATCTGAGAGGTTCTGGCCCCACACTTACATTTTTAACCTCTAGGTTATTTCCTTGTATATTTGATTCCTGCTGTCTGAGAAAGTCTTCCAGTAACCAGGCTCAAATTCTAGGGTCTTTTGTCAGCAGGTGACCTGGATCCAAAACATAGTAGCAAAAATATAAAGAAAGACTCCACATAATGAATTGTCCTGATCATCCTGTGCCTCTTTCCAGCTCACAATGAAAACAGCCTTCCTGCTTCACCAATAGCTGGTGCTAAAAGGCCAAATATTTGAGACTGAAGGGACAGAGAAAGTGCTCCAAAGTCTGGACTGATGCATAAGTTGACAGGTGCCATTCCTGGATTACATATGGACTACTGCTCCACAAGGGCATTTCTGCACTTAAAGTGAGGTTCCTCTTGTCTTTACAGAGCAGGGATTGACTAATGGCATTTTGTGCAAGTTTACTCCTACATCCAGTAAGTAGGATGGAAATTGTACTCCAGTGATTTGAAACTATATACTCTGGAAATGACACCTAAATTCAGAGGGGGCATGAGGAGAACAGGCCAGGTCTACTCAGAGCATGAGGTCTATTGGTTTTACTGCCTTATCAGGAAACAAGGCCTATTTTAAATTTTCAGGGCTGATATTGGAATCCAGGACATTTACACTAATCTTTCTCTTGTACAATATTTTTTATTTGCAGACAGGTTTTCACTATGATTCCAAGTTGCCAAGCCTGGGCTTAAATTGTAAAGTTGAAATCCTCTTGCCTCAGGTTCCCAGATTGCTGAAATCTCATGAAATCACCACCTTACCTATGTCTGCACCATTTTATTTTTTAAAAAATGATAAAACATTAAAATAAGAGAATATAAGTAGGAACTACATTGTACTAATTTGTCAGTAATATTCCACCTCAGGATCAAGAATGCAGAAATGCCAACTGCCTCAATGTGTATTACAATATTGGAGAGTAATACATTACACACATGGAAAGGTACACAAATAACAATTTATATATATTTATGGTTTGGGAATATATTGAAAAATGCACATGAATAAATAACTACAATGGTACTAAATACAGCAACAGGCATAATAAGCATGGCGTAATCACCATCCTGTGAACGTGTTGTCTTTCTCTTCATATCTCATCCTGCCTTGCATTTAACCTTTTTGGCAGATTATGACATCATGTGATAGCTCTCTGAAGAAGGAAACTGAGATCCATGATGAATCCAAGTGACATTAGATTTATTTGTGCTACTGAGAATTGAACATGATTTAGACTTTCTCAACATTTCTGAATTTTATTTTAATAAATAAGATGCTGCTGAAATGCCACTATGGAGCATGTGCTTAGAGGGAGACAGAGTTTAGCAGTGCCATGCCCCCAAAGACTGGACAATGAGGGACAAAACTGTTATATTATCATCCCTGAATGAAATTTTTTGCTAGCTAAATCTAAAACTAAAACATGGGAAAGGTGGTGTGCGCTTGTAATCCCAGGGCTTGGAAGACTAAGGCAGGAAATTTGCTGCAAGTTCAAGATCAGTCTGGACTACAAAGTGAGCCAAGGCCAGCCTGAATTTCACAGCAAGACTGTTTCAGACAAAAAAATCTAATACTACAATTCTCAGGCATTTAATTCATGCACTTGTAATTGTTACTGTATTTATTGCACACTGGTTACTCTGTCTTTCTAGTGTCATGATATGGCATACTTGCCATTACTCACTATTCCTATTCTGGGACTTGTACTCCATGCATTTTCCTGTGAAACCTAGGAATTTGTGTGAAATTCTGATGCACTTGCATATTTAAAAATCTGCTATTTAAAAAAGACTGACTTAATATAAAAAGGATGGTGCTTACCTTTGTAGAAAAGTACATGATGCATAATAGGCAGTTTGAGAATACATCTTTCAAAAATGGAGCTCAAGAAATAGAGGAAAAACATAAATAGGGATTGTTAAAGCAACAATAAATAAATTAGACCTATTATACACACTGATGCTGTTCAAAGATGAACACATACATTATGTCCTAGAAACAGGCTCTAATGCAATTATACATATTTTAAAATTGTTTTTGCTTTTGTGATTATACTGTCAGAAAACCTGGTGAAGGACTCTGATGAATGTGTTTTCTTCTAGAAAAAAATAACTGAGACACATGGAAATGGAAAAGAATGTTTGTGAGAAAAATAGGTGTCATCTATGAAGACAATATTGGTGGATCATAAATGTGGGGTATGCTTTGGTATATCTCCATCTTTGTTTGAACTCTGGGAAATCTATGAATATATATTTACATCAATTTTTGTAGCATCTCTACAGGTTTCACTACATGAGTAATGCGCAAAGTATTTTCAATAGTCACTTACATATGTAGAATTGCTCTTCATAGTGCTGACTTACCCATGTTTGACCATACCCACATACAGAGTGTTTTCTCACGTCTTATACATTGGCTTTGGCCACAATGTGACATCATTTTTGAAGTTCACATCTCTCAACAGAAACGTTTTCTCAATACAACTTTTTAACACAGTTACTCTGCAGCATGTGGGAAATTTAGCATCTATAAAATGAAAAATTTCCAAGAAATTCTTCTCAAATTGACTACTTACATGGGCTTTCTCCCTTGTGTGCATTATTTCCTTATATGATGACATTATTTGCACTGAATATATTTCTCCCTTGTTGGAATGCATAAGGTTATTTCCCTGTGTGAATTCTTTCATGACATTGCAATCACTGGTGGTGCAAACATTTGCTGCATTGCTTACATGCATACAGATTCTCTCTATTTTTGGTTCTATAATGTGTTTGTCAGTGACTGTGTGAACTGAATGTTTTCCTAAATTCATAACCTACAGAGTTTCTTCCCATTGTGAATTCTTGGATGCATTTGCAAGCTATAGGCTTGGCTGATAGATTTCCATATTGGTTATATACATAAAGTTTCTCCCTATGAGGGATCTTCTATGTCTAGAAAATAGGCATTATTAGCAGAGTCTTTTTAATATGTCTTACATAAGATTTCTCCTAAGTGTGAATAATTGTATGGACAAGGTTACAATACTGACTGAAAAAATTTTCACATTATTCAGCTAGATAATTTTTCCCTAGTGTGAGTCCTATCATGTATTTTATAAGCTGTTTGTGTACTGAACATGTTTCCACATTTCTTGCATACATAAGATTTCATCCCAATTTAAGTTCATTCTTGTTTCTGACAGTGACTGAGTCTGCTTTTGCTTTTGTAATGGTATATCTTATCATAAACATAGTTACATAGATACAGGCCAAGAATTCAAGCACAGTTATAATGTGTACATGTAGATGCTTCTTGCTAAACTGATACAAGAGTTACAGATTATGGTAGGAAAATGATCATGAGATAAATGAATTTCATCCATCAAAAGAAGACATTGGTGGATCAAAAACTTGGGAAAAATGATTCAACATCCTTAAATTTTCTTGTAAATGTGTAATTTTTTATTAAGACTACAGAAAAATAGATGAGATATTTATGTATGATTTACAAAAAAGAAACAAAACATTTTAGGATAACTTTGTGTTTGAGAGTGTTTCCAAAAGAAACCTATGAACCTATCATAACAGCAATAGTTTTATACTATTTTTAACAGATCTCTATTACAAGAGTAATTTCAATTTTCTAAATAGTTATATTATTTTTATTTTCAGATGCTGACCATAACCATGAGTACTGAATGCTTTCCCAAATTGCATACATAGGCTCAGGCCACAATGTGACATCACTCAGGTTAGTACCTCTGTCAGCTGACCTTTTCCAAAATATTTTTTAAATGCAGTTACTCCCCAGTGTGAGGAGAATCTTATGTTTAAAAAGGGGAACACTTTATCAAATCTTTCCACACTGCTTACATACATAGCATTTTTTCCTTGTGTGCATAACTCCTCAATTAGATGGTACTTTGTGTACCAAATGTTATCCACCATTTTTCAAATGAAAAGAATTACTACACAGAGAGAGTTCATTCATATAGTGACAATCACTCTGGTTATGGAAAGTTTTCTGACATTCCTTATGTTCATAGGTTTTCTTGCCAGTGTGGGATCTTCTATGCTTTGAAAGTAAGAATTTATCCACAAATCAATTTTCTCATGTCTCATATTGATAAGGTGTTTCTTCAGAGTGAATTCTTTCAAATACACAAAAGGTACTACTATAGGTGAAAGACATCCCAAGTTGCTTACATAGAGAGTAGGGTTTCTGTTCACCACTTCTGCATACTGAATGCTTTGCCACATTATTTGTACCCATAGAGGTTCTACTCAGTGTGAGTTCTTTCATGAATAAGGCTGATTTTGACTGAAAGATTTCCCACATTGCACACATACAAATGGTTTCTCCTCAGTGTGAATTATTTCTTGTATAATAAGGGTACCATTTTGATTGAAAGATTTTCAACATTGTTTGCATATGTAGAGTTTCTCCTTATTATGAGTTCTATCATGTATTTTACATTGTGAGGCTCTCATGAGTGCTTTTCCACATTGTTGCATACATAGGGTTTTTCACCTGTGTGAATTCTTTCATGTTTAACAAGGGAATTATTACAAGTGAAAGATTTCCCACATTGCTTACATACAAAAGGTTTCTCCCCAGTGTGAATTCTATCATGAATTTTACATTGTGAGGCTCTAATAAATGCTTTCCCACATTTGTTGCATACATAGGGCTTTTCCCCAGTGTGAATTCTTTTATGTATAGTAAGGGTAACATTTTGAGTGAAAGATTTCCCACAATGCTTACATACAAATGGTTTCTCCCCAGTGTGAATTCTACCATGAATTTTACATTCTGAGGCTCTCATAAATGCTTTCCCACATGTGTTGCATACATAGGGTTTTTCACCTGTGTGAATTCTTTCATGTTTAACAAGGGAATTATTACAAGTGAAAGATTTCCCACATTGCTTACATACAAAAGGTTTCTCCCCAGTGTGAATTCTACCATGAATTTTACATTCTGAGGCTCTAATAAATGCTTTCCCACATGTGTTGCATACATAGGGTTTTTCACCAGTGTGAATTCTTTCATGGTTAACAAGGGAACCTTTATGAGTGAATGATTTCCCACATTGCTTACATACAAATGGTTTCTCCCCAGTGTGAATTCTACCATGAATTTTACATTCTGAGGCTCTCGTAAATGCTTTCCCACATTTGTTGCATACATAGGGTTTTTCACCTGTGTGAATTCTTTCATGGTTAACAAGGGAACATTTATGAGTGAAAGATTTCCCACATTGCTTACATACAAATGGTTTCTCCCCAGTGTGAATTCTATCATGTATTTTACAATCAGAGGCTCTACTGAATGCTTTCCCACATTTGTTGCATACATAGGGTTTTTCCCCAGTGTGAATTCTTTCATGGTTAATAAGGGCAGCATTTTGAGTGAAAGATTTCCCACATTGCTTACATACAAATGGTTTCTTCCCAGTGTGAATTCTTTCATGTTTAATAAGGACACCATTATGAGTGAAAGATTTCTCACATTGGTTACATACCAATGGTTTCTCTGCAGTGTGAATTCTATCATGTATTTTACATTCTGAGGCTCTCATGAATGCTTTTCCACATTTGTTGCATACATGCAGTTTCTCACCAGTGTGAAATGATTTATAACTTTGACAGCTACTGTGTGTACTGAATGCTTTCCCACATTGCTTGCATTTATATGGTTGCTTTCCTGTGAAAATATTTTTAGGATTTTTAAAGTGAAATAATGCTTTTGCACATTTTTCAGTTATATGGTTTTTCTCTCCAATATATTTTCTAACATCTATTTCAATATGGTATGAAGAAATAGAATTATTCTTGTAGTGTTTTTGTGCATATGAGTTCCCCAAACTGTGATTTCTCTCATGGATTTGAACACTGTTAGGTGTTGTGTAGGCTTTCATACTTTTCTTACCTACAAAAGTTTTCTGCCCAGGGTAAGTTTGTTCACTAAGATCAGAGCTGTCTTCGCCACAATGCCCATATTGACAGGGTCTCTCTTCAGTCTTCCTTCTTTCATGCTTCTGAAAGAACTGAAAATCACTGCAGGTATCTACATCTTCATTAGGTTTGTATTGCTGCTCTTCAATTCTCAAATATTTGTCTTCATCACATCTGTAAAGAAATACAAAGAAAGATATCAATCACAATGGAAAGGGTTCCATGTTAGCAATTCAGGTTTATCATGAAAGGTTTGGTTTGATGCTTGCTAAGTAATTCTGGTGTTTAACTGACTCATTGCCTTGCATGACATCTTTCAAATACTATTAATTCAAAGTACTATTAATTTCAAATTACTACTAATTAAAGGATGGTTTTCATTTGGGAATTTTAAATTGGTGTGATTCCAATGCATAATATTACTTTAGGATATTGGTACCAATGACTATCAAATATTGTTCTTTTTTTATTTCTTCAGGTTGTCATTCTCCCTCTTGTCTATTTAGCCTGATCATCTTTGTCATCTATAGAAAGTAAGGGTTTCTGGTCTTGTATTATCTCTCATTACTTTTATTCCTCAAATATGTTTTTAATTTCCTGTTTAAGTTAAAGCTGTCATATTTCCATTTCTGTGTCTGATTTTTTTCACTTAAAGTCCAACTCTTTTTGTTTCTTGGGAAATTATTTCATGTTTAGCATTTTTTTTTCAATGTGGAGAATAATACACAGGTCTTAGATTGAATTATATTTGATAATCTATTATTTGTATTTTGGAGAAAGATTCTTATTGACCATGAACTTGCTCAAGCTAAATTTCAAGTTGTCATCCTGCTGACTCAGATTGCCAGAGTGCTGGGACTGCAAGACTGCACCACCTTGATGAACTGAGTCCATATTTTCTTTACCTTGGCACCCAGTGATAGGCATCTGGGCTCTTCCCAGAACTTAGCTACTGTGAGTTGATTATTTTATTAGATATTATAAATGCCCTTTCATATGCTGCATTGAACAACACCCTGAGTGTATCATTTACATTTGATGATTTTAATGTATTTGACAATACACTGAGAGAATAATTGCACAGAATGACACTGAACAACCCACTCAACAGTCAAGAGGTAGATGCAGGTGAATCACTCTGATTTTCAGGCCAGTATGGGTTACACAATAATTTCAAAGTCAACCTGAACAAAAGTATAAAATCATCGCTCAAAAATAAAAACAAACAAAAAAACCAAACAAGTATATACTGATGGATATACCCATGGAACAAGATGCAACATACCATTTTAAATTTCAGACCTCTGACTGTCGATTACCATGTTTCTGTTTTATATACCCATCAACAGTGTATGAGGAATTTTAAACATGAATAGTTCAACATTCTAAAGCATATTTTCAAAGTACTTATTATAAGACTGGCATTTACTTGCATTTTGAATAATGATTCTATGTGAACATTTTTTTAATCATGAAAGATTCAGTATTCACATACATATATAAATGGATATTTTAAAATGTGTTTGTATCAAAATTCACAATTTGTTCATTTTGGACATATCAGAATATCATTTAAATTTATTCTCATACATTTCCTTGATATTTTTCATGAAGACAATTTTTAAACAGATATATTATATAGTGTTATTTTTTACATAGTATCAACACTATCCATGATTCCTACATTTAAGTACTTTTCTATGGGTTCCCAGATAATACAAAATAAAATGTATCTCTTAGTGTTTTTCTGAACTTAAATGAAGTGTAACAGGATCTCATTTCTTTAAGTTCCTTCCATGTATATTTATGCTCACACACTGACTCTTAAGAAATGTTCTCTTTCTCTTATGTGCATCAATCACCTCAGATTTCTTGAGCAATTTTTGTCCTCTTCTTTAATTTTCTGGTTCTGCCATATTCTTTCTGTATTACAGACATGGAAATAAAAAAGTTCATTATAAGTTTACATTAAAACATCACTGGTTCCAGTTATACTCATGGTAAAATGTAATCAGGCCAGAGATATACAAGAAAATGTTATAATTATCAATTA
>PVLA01019825.1:0-11449 GCA_004027455.1 Hydrochoerus hydrochaeris
CTTATTTTTGTCATGTTATCTTTCTGCTGTTGGTTCTTTACCTTTCTCCTCTGTTTAAATGTTCATGCTGCTTGGTGGTTTCTTTCTGTTGTGTTCTTGGTGTTTTTATGTCCATCTAAAATATCTTCCAGTATTCTTTGCAGTGTTGGTTTAGTGGTCATGAAGTTCTTCAGCTATTCTTTATCACAAAAGTATCTTGTATCTCCATTGATTTTGAAGGATAGTTTTGAGTGGTACATCAAACTGGGTTGGAAGTCATTTTCCTTTAGGACTTGAAATACTCCACTCTATGCTCTTCTTGCTTTCATTGTTTGTGTTGAGATGTCTGCTGTGATTTTGATCGGTGTCCCTTATATGTGATTTGTTTGTTTCATCTAACAGTTTTTAATATTCTATTCTTATGTTGAATATTCTGAGATGTTTATTATTATATGTCTGAGTGTAGATTTATTTTGATTATGACTAATAGGAGTTCAATATACTTAACTTGTCTGCATGTCAGTTTCCTTTCCCATGTTTGGAAAAATTTCAGCTATTACTTCTGTAAATAGTCTTTAAAATTTTTTTTATTTAAAGAGAAAAAAACAGGAAAAAGATAGAAACATTAAAGAATTTCAAGAAAAGAAGATAAACACTAAGAAATCACTAGTTGATAAATTACATATTGCTCTTAGAAATAGTTATTCAAGTTACAGAATTAAACCACACAAAGTGGACACTCAAGCACTGAGAGTGCAAACAGATCTGTTCAACAGTCCAACAAGAACCTAGAAATATGGTCATCAATCCCACACACCTAAACATACATGCAGCTATATCTTTTATAGTGCTTCCTATTTCCTCTTTTTTTTACAATAGCAATTATACAATTTTAAAGTTTTATTCAAAGAGAAGAAAAAAAGCCAAACAGAAAAAGGGTAGCAACAATGCAGAATTCTAAAAGAAAGAAAGAAAAAGCAGAATGAGAAAAAGCCCCACTAAGAAATCAGTAATTAATAAATTACATACTGTCATCCTGGATGTAGTTGTTCAAGTTACAAAGTTAAAGGGTAAAGAGTAAATATTCAAACAGTCGACTACAAAGAGTTCTGTGCAAAAATCCAACAAAATTCAACAATATGGTCATCTATTTTACACACTCAAACATGCATGCAGTTATATCCCTTAGAGCACTTTATTTTTCTCTTTTTTACAATAGCAATTACACATTTTGGGTTTATTACTCTTGTAGTTCTTATTTACCTTTTTACACTAGAGACACAAATATGATATTTATAAATATGATTCT
This sequence comes from Hydrochoerus hydrochaeris, assembly GCA_004027455.1. Taxonomy (NCBI): domain Eukaryota; kingdom Metazoa; phylum Chordata; class Mammalia; order Rodentia; family Hydrochaeridae; genus Hydrochoerus; species Hydrochoerus hydrochaeris. The sequence goes on from PVLA01019825.1 coordinate 1,289, forward strand.
TATTTATTTCACTAATGAGGATAGTCTCAAGTTGTCTCCATTTGCCTATGAAGGTCTCAAGATCATCTTTTTTATAGCTGAGTAATATTCCATTGTATAAAAATGTCACATCTTTTTTATCCACTCTGCAGTTGATGGGCATTTTGGTTGTTTCCAAGATTTAGCTATCACAAATTGTGTAGCTATAAACATGGGTGCACATATATCACTGTGATATGAACTATTCAGTTCATTGGGGAAAATGCCCAGGAGGGGGTTAGCTGGATTGAATGGGGCTTCCAATCCTAGACTTCTGAGAATTCTCCATAGGGATTTCCATAATGGTTGCACCAGTCTACATTCCTACCAACAGTGGAGCAGTGTTCCTTTTTCCCCGCACCCTCGCCAACATTTGTTATCAGTTGATTTCTTGATGGCAGCTATTCTTTCCAGAGTAAGGTGGAATCTCAATGCTGTTTTAATGTGCATTTCTTGAATGACCAGTGATGGTGAACATTTCTTCATGTATTTATTTGCCACTTGTATATTTTTCTCTGAGAACTGTGTATTCATCTCAGATGCCCATTTTTGGAGAGGGTCTTTGAATTTGAGGGGCTTGATGTTTTTCAATTCTTTATGAATTCTGGACACAAGTCCTTTGTCTGAGGGGTTGCTGGTTAAAACTTATTCCCACTCTCTTGGTTTTATTTTCACTCTGTTGGTGATTTCCTTTGAATGGAGAAACTTTTCAATAATGTGAGATCCTATTTGTTGATTCTTTGAAGTGTTTCCCATGCAGTTTGCATTTTGTTCATGAATTCTCTGCCTACCCCTATGTCTCCAAGATTTCTACCTACCTTGTCTTCCAGTAGATTTTTTCCAGTTTCTGTTTTAATGTTGAGGTCTTTGATCCATTTAGACTTTAGTTTTGTGCATAGTGATATGCATGGATCTAGTTTCAGTTATTGGCATGTAGAGAGCCAATTTTTCCAACACCATTTATTAGACTATCCTTCTTCCAGTGGACATATTTAGCCCCTTTGTCAAATATCAGGTGGCTGAGTGTCTTTGTAGCTGTGCTTGCATCTTCTAATCTGTTCCATTGATCCTCAGGCCTATTTCTTTGCCAGTACCAAGCTGATTTTATCACTGTGGCTTTATAGTACTGTTTTAAGTCAGGAATTGGGGTGCATGCTGCCTTTCTCTTGTTGCCCTGAATTGCCTTTGCTATTCTACGTTCTTATGTTTCCAAATGAATTTCAGGAGTGTTTTCTCTAGATCTGTGAGGTATGTCAATGGTATTTTGATTGGGATTGCATTAAATCTATATAACAGTTTTGGGAGTATGGCCATTTTCACAATGTTGGTTCTTCCCAACCAAGAGCAAGGAATGTCCTTCCATTTTCTAACATCCTCTTCAAGCTCTTTTTTCAGCATAGTATAATTTTCAGCATATAGGTCTTTTACCATTTTAGTTAGGTTGATTCCTAAGTATGTCATTATTTTAGGTATTATTGTAAAGTTCCATATTTCCATAATTTCTCTCTCTGTGAGTTTTTTGTTTGTGTACAGGAATGCTCTTGTTTTTTGAGCATTGAATTTGTATCCAACTACACTGCTGAACTTGTTTATTACCTCTAGCAGCCTTTGATGGAGCTTTTTGGGTCTTCTATATAGAGTATCATGTCATCTGAAAATAATGATAATTTAACTTCTTCCTTTCCTATCTTTATTTCTTTCATTTCTCTCTCTCTTGTCTGATTGCCCTGGCTAGTGTTTCCAGAACTATATTGAAAAGGAGTGGTGATAGTGGACATCCTTGTCTTGTTCCTGATTTTAGACTGAAAGCTTTCAGTTTTTGTCCATTTAGTATAATGTTAGCTGTTGGTTTGTCATAGATGGCCTTTATAAGGTTGAGGTAGACACCATGTATTCCGAGTTTCTAAAGGGTTTTTATCATGAACATGTGTTGGACATTGTCAAAAGCTTTTGCTGCATCTATTGAGATGACCATGTGGTTTTTTTTTTTGGCTCTGTTGATGTGGTGTATTACATTTATTGATTTGCATATGTTAAACCATCCCTGCATTCCTGGGATAAACCCCACTTGGTCATGATTTATAATCTTCTTGATGATTTGCTACATTCTATTTGCCAGTATTTTATTGAGAATCTTTGCATCAATGTTTATTAGTGAGATTGGCCTATAGTTCTCTTTTTTGGTTGGATCTTTCTTTGGTTTTGGGATTAGAGTAATACTTGCCTCCAGGAGTGATTTAGGGAGGATTGCTTTTTTCTCAATTTCATTGAAGAGTTTAAGGAGTATTGGCATCAAGTCTTCTCTAAATTTCTTGTAGAATTCAGCTTTGAATCCATCAGGATCTCGACTTTTCTTTGTTGGTAAGTGTTTAATTACATTTTTCAATTTCAATAGCTGATATTGGGTTGTTCAAGATTGCTATATCTTCTTGGTTAAGCTTTGGTAGTTCATATGTTTCTAGAAATCTGTCCATTTCCTCTGTGTTTTCCACTCTTTGTGAGTAGAGATTTTCAAAATAGGTATTCATGGTCTTTTGAATTTCCATGGGTCTTGTAGTAATTTCTCCCTTTTCAATTCTTATTGTATGAATTTGGGTTTTTTCTTTCTTTCTCTTGATAAGATTAGCTAGGAGTTTGTCAGTTTTGTTTATTCTCTCAAAAAACCAGCTTTTCAATTGATTAATTATTTGTATTTTTTTTAGTTTCAATTGCATTGATTTCTACTCTAATCTTTACTACTACTTCTCTTCTATGAGCTTTGGGTTTAGCTTGCTCTTCCTTTTCTAGAAGCTTGAGATGGAGCATTGTGTTGTTTATTTGTGCTCATTTTTTCTTGATATGACAATTTATTGATATATATATCCCTAATAGGACTGCTTTCACTGCATCCAACTGTGTTTTCATTGAATTGTAGGTATTGTTTTATTTCTTCTTTAATTTCCTCTATAACCCACTGGTTGTTCAAAAGGCTGTTATTTGCCCACCCTGCCACTGGGAACTTAGTGGAAGCCTTCATCAGGGGTAAGCTACCTGGAACCTCCACCATGTGCCAGCCCTGCCACTGGGAACTCAGCAGAAGACTGCATCAGGGTAAGCTGCCAGGAACCTCCCCCAAGGGCCCGCCCGGCCACTGGGAATATTGAGGAGGCCCGCCCAAGACTGAAAACTGCCCTGGACTGCTTCACCTGGCCCCACCCTCCCACCTGGAACATCAGAAGATCTCAGCGGGATTCAATTAGTGTGAGAAAATTTGGAATTTTGCTCCCAGGTGGCGAACTTTGGACTACACCAGATTGACTGTATCAGTGTGCTGAGTATACCCCTAAAATAGAGGTGTACAAGTGATAAATAGGGCCAATAGTAAAAGCCCCTACAACTAACCATATGACTTTGTTGTGTCTGAAAATAGAGTGTGTGATCCCCTCCTACACATAGAAAACATCAGGCAGAGTGAAAATCACAAAACAAAAAAGCAAAATGCAGTCTCAAATATATAGTTCACCAGAAGCAAGTATAGGAGACATTGAAATAGAGGACCCCAAAAGTAACACACCAGGAATCTCTGAAAAGATAGCCAGTGAAATAAAAAAACTGCATCAGACTATAGAGGAAATCAAATTAGAAGCAGTCTCCCATGTAAAGATAGAAATAACAACTTTAGTAAAGGAGTTGTTGAATGCAGCTAAAGAAGAACTAGAAAAAAAAGTACATGAGCATGGGAAACTGATTGAAACTTTGAATGAACAATAGAGAAAACAAGCAGAATTCATGAAACAAACTCAAAGAGCCATCCAAGAAACAAAAAAATCTATTGAAAGTGTGCAAACCTGCCTAAAGGAAGCTGAGGATAGGATTATGGACCTTGAGGACAGGATCACAGTTAGTGATCAGGAAAGGATAGAACTTTTAAAAATAACAAAGCAGCATGAAATGACAATCCAGAAGCTTCATGATGATGCCAAGAGCAACAATATAAGAATAATGGGCATTAGTGAAGATACAGGAGTTCAGGCAAATAACGTATGTAAACTATTTACAGAAATAATAGCAGAAAATTTCCCAAACTTGGGGAAAGAATCTGATATGCAGATAAGTGAGGCATATAGAACACCAAACAGTTACAATCAACATAAACCCACACCCAGACACACAATAATTAAGATCTCAGACACACAGCATAAAAACAGAATATTAAAAGCTGTCAGAGAAAAGACACAACTCACCTATCAAGGAAAGCCCATTAGAATCATGGTGGACTTCTCAGCACAAACCCTACAATCAAGAAGAGCTTGGAGTGAGGGATTTCAAGCCCTGAAAGAAAACAACCTTCAACCCAGACTGATGTACTCAGAAAAACTTTCATTCAAATTTAATGGAGAAACAAGATACTTCCATGATAAAGAACAACAGAAGAATTTCATGTCCACCAAACCAACCCTAGAAAGAGTACTGAAAGACATACTAGACAGAGATAAAAATGACCACAATCCCCAAAACAACAACAGAAAGAAACCACCAGGTTGCATAAGCAATTAAATAAGACAAAAAGCAGAAAGAAACAACTGGAACATAACATGGCAAATCGAGCCAGTACGTGGAAATCCATATGAAGAATTTTCAGAAGACTAGGATTGGAAGCCCCATTCAATCCAACTATCCCCTCCTGGGTTATTTCCCCAAAGAACTGAAAAGTTCATATCACAGTGATATATGTGCACCCATGTTCATAGCTGCACAACTTGTGATAGCTAAATCCTGGAAACAACCAAGATGCCCATCAACTGCAGAGTGGATGAAAAACATATGGCATTTTTATACATTGGAATATTACTCAGCTATAAAAAAGGATGACCTTGAGGCCTTCATAGGCAAATGGAGACAACTTGAGACTATCCTCATTAGTGAAATAAATAAGAATCATATTTATAAATATCATATTGTGTCTCTAGTGTAAAAAGCAAATAAGAACTACAAGAGTAATAAAACCAAAATGTTTAATTTCTATTGTAAAAAAGAGAGGAAAAGAAAGTGCTCTAAGTGATATAACTCTATGTATGTTTGAGTGTGTAAAATCGATGACCATATTGCTGAATCTTTTTGGATCTTTGAGCAGAACTGTTTGTATTCTGACTGTTTGAATATTTACTATATACCCTTTAACTTTGTAACTTGAACAACTACATCCCGGATGACAGTACATAATTTATAAATTACTGATTTCTTAGTGGGGCTTTTTCTCATTCTGCTTTTTCTTTCTTTCTTTTAGAATTCTGTATTATTGCTATACTTTTTTCTGTCTTTTTCTTTTCTTTAAATAAAATTTTTACAATGTATAATTGCTATTGTAATAAAAGAGGAAAAAGGAAGTGGTATAAAAGATATAGCTGCATGTAAGTTTAGATGTGTGGGATTGATGACCATATTTCTAGGTTCTTGTTGGATTGTTGAACAGATCTGTTTGCCCTCTCACTGCTTGAGTGTCCACTTTGTGTGCTTTAATCCTGTAACTTGAATAGCTATTTCTAAAAGACAATATGTAATGTATCAATTAGTGATTTCTTACTGTTTATCTTCTTTTCTTGAAATTTTGTAATTTTCTACCTTTTTCCTGTTTTTTTCTCTTTAAATAAAAAATGTATAATTGTATTGTAAAAAAGAGAAAATAGGAAGTTCTATAAAAGATATAACTGCATGTATATTTATGTGTGCAGGATTTTTACCTATATATCTTAGTTCTTGTTTGATTGTTGAACAGATCTTTTTGCAGTCTCACTGCTTGAGTGTCCATTTTTTGTGCTTTGGTTTTGTAAGTTGAACAACTATTTCTAAAAGAGCAAGATGTAATTTATCAACTAGTGATTTCTTACTGTTTATGTTTTTTTTGAAATTCTGTAATATTTCTCTCCTTTTTTTGTTTTATCCTTTTAAATAAAAAAAATTTTTTAAAAGGCTGTTATTTAATTTCCATGTATTTATGTAGGTTTTGCAGTTTCTTTTGCCATTAATTTCCAATTTCAATGCACTATTGTCAGATATTATGCATGGTATGATTTCAATACCTTAGCATTTACTTAAGAATGTTTTATGGGATAATATATAGTTTATTTTGGAGAATGTCCCGTGTACAGCTGAGAAGAGTGTGTATTCTGATGTGGTTGGGTGGAACACTCTGTAAACGTCTACTAAGTCCCATTGCTCACAGGTATGATTCAGTTCTGTTATTTCTTTGCTGACTTTTTGTCTAGTTGATCTATCTATTTGTGACAATGGGCTGTTAAGATCTGTTATAATTGTGTTCTTGTGTATTTGGTTTTTCATGTCCATTAGTATCTGTCTTATATAGTTGGGTGCTTCTGTATTTGGTGCATATATATTTATAATTTGTTAGTACTTCCTTTCTTAGTTTTCCACTTACAAGTATGTAATTGCCTTCATTATCTCTTTTAATCATTTTAGGTTTGAAGTTCACTTTATCTGCAAACAGAATAGCTACCCCTGCTTTTTGCTGGGTCCCTGTTGCATGGAATACTGTTTTCCTTCCTTTGATTTTTAACCTATAAGTTTCCTTTTGGGTCAGATGTGTTTCTTGTATACATCATATTATGGGATCCTGTTTCTTGATCCACTCTGTCAATCCATTTCTTTTTATAGGTGAATTGAGGCCATTTATATTTATGGATTTCACTGATATGTACTGGCTTGACTTTGCCATGTTGTGTTCCAGTTGTTTCTTTCTGCTTTTTGCCTTATTTAATTGCTTATGCAACCTGGTGGTTTCTTTCTGTTGTTGTTTTGGGGATTGTGGTCATTTTTATCTCTGTCTAGTATGTCTTTCAGTACTCTTTCTAGGGTTGGTTTGGTGGACATGAATTTCCTCTGTTGTTCTTTATCATGGAAGTATCTTGTTTCTCCATTAAATTTGAATGAAAGTTTTTCTGGGTACATCAGTCTGGGTTGAAAGTTGTTTTCTTTCAGGGCTTGAAATCCCTCACTCCAAGCTCTTCTTGATTGTAGGGTTTGTGCTGAGAAGTCCACCGTGATTCTAATGGGCTTTCCTTGATAGGTGAGTTGTGTCTTTTCTCTGACAGCTTTTAATATTCCATTTTTATGCTGTATGTCTGAGATCTTAATTATTATATGTCTGGGTGTGGATGTATTTTGATTGTGACTGTTTGGTGTTCTATATGCCTCACTTGTCTGCATATCAGATTCTTTCCCCATGTTTGGGAAATTTTCTGCTATTATTTCTGTAAATAGTTTACATATGTCATTTGCCTGAACTCCTGTATCTTCACTAATGCCCATTATTCTTATATTGTTGCTCTTGGCATCATCATGAAGCTTCTGGATTGTCATTTCATGCTGCTTTGTTATTTTTAAAAGTTCTATCTTTTCCTGATCACTAAATGTGTTACTGTCCTCTTGATAGACAAGGATTAAGTATGACCAGACCTGGAGCAAATTGAAGGAATTGATGCAAGATGCCCAAGAGATGGTAACCAGAATAAAACTGAAGGTCTGAATATTTGATAAGTATATAGAGATAAGCCACCAAAGTTCAATGAAAGAACCACACAAGTTACTAGTATTCTTAAGAAAAAATGCAAAATATGTTGTTTATAGATATTTTCCTTTCCAAATGCTTTTATGTTATCTCTACTAAATGACCTACCATAAATTTGACCAGTCTATTTATAACTATAATTCTACAATTGTAAAAATTTAGTGTAATTCAATTTAGCAAAAATATATTTGAGTGCACTCTAGTTGTGTAAGATGTTTGTCAGTCTGCCTGTGTATCTGTCTATCACTTTGTCCAGTCTCTTAAGCTGTTGTTGGGAGTAGCCGAGCTACTGACTGTTCACACATGTAAAGCCTAATGCATAAGTGTCTGTAGAGGAGGGCCCAAATGGCACAGAGCACCTGAGAAACACCTGAGGTTATGGGGTACTTGCTCTAACAAGCATTCCAACACCAAGGACATGGAGTGAAAGAAGCGAGGTAGTTCATCAAAGAGGAATGATAAAAATGTATAAATAACCCCCAATAGTTCAGAGAGTTCTTGCAGATATGGACAACTCTACTTTTTCTGTCTGTTCAAATCTATACAGATCATCCATTCATGTTTGTCCATTTGTGCATTCTATAAATAGCAGTTCATTTTCATTTTGTGGTCAACAATTTTCTCTCTCTCTCTCTTTTTACATTTTTGGATCACTTGTTCAAAGTTCAATTTGGGTAATGGACTTAAAAAACATGCTTCTACAATGGTTCCCCATTAGTCCAAATGATGTTAAAACTAGTTGTATAAAATTAGTTGTGTAATATATATTGTTCTTTATCATAACTTGAGAGTCTCTCATTGTTCAAAAATAATATGTTAAATGTTATGATAAAAGTTTTCTCAAGTCAAAATATCTTATAAACATGATTAAACAAAATCCCATGGGGAGGGGTTGTTATTGGACAGGATTTCAATTGATGGATAAGGAAGTGGCCACCTGGTAATATTTAACCAGCTCTTGTTCATTGACTGGAAGCTCTAGTGATCTCTATAGCCTTATGGGAGATACCTCAACCAAATCTATAAAAATATATTATTGTGGGGCTGGGGATTTAGCTCAGTGGTATAGGTGACTGCCTGGCAAGCATGAGGTTGTGAGTTCGCTTCCCGAACCAAAAAAAAAAGAGAGAGAAAAATATATTAGTGTAAGATGTTCATATTGATCAATGTCAAAAGAAATAATACCACAAGGTTTTTGATGTGAAGATGTTCACACAAAGCTTCTCATATGGCTATGAAAGGTTGTTATAAATGTATCCAGCTGTATCAGTGTATTCATGCTTACTGATGTACAGGTTTTCCAAAATGTAAAACAGGGATTGTTCATGGCAACAAAATTTTGTTGCAGATTCAGACCTTTGCCTGTAACAAAAACTTATGAGATACACATCAACTAAATGTCAAAAAGTTAAGTAAAATCTTTTATGTATTAAATAGGGATGATTGATCATAAAGGAGATATTTGATGCCAAAATGATAATCCAAGTGTGTTACAATGTCAAGCTACAATGTTGTATATGGCTTGACTTCTATGTTTCTGTGTAAAAAACATGTAACTGTTCCATTCTACATGTATTCAAATGTTAAAATATCCATGGTAGCTAAAAAATGATTCTATTTTATGTTCTAAGATGTTTGATATTTAGATAAAACATCAATGCTTTTATTACTTTGTGCTATTATCAATCTTTTCTTTAGGATGATCAACAACTGAGTTTTAAAGATCAACAAGTAGAGAGATAGATGGGCTCAGAAGATAGCCAGTATTTTAACTCTATCTATCCAAGGTCTATGAGGACACAAGACATTACACAACCTTTCCTGGGACATCCAATACTCAATGAGTCCTTTGTCTTTTGATCAAAGAGACTATGAGGCCACAGAGGAAAGTGATCATTGGTGTGTGTGGTGCTTAAGAAGACTTACCAGGAGAAAATATCTCCCAGGCTTTCATAGAAAGCAACTTGGTCAACCAATGGCCATGACTCATCCAAACATCTGTCACTGACAAGAACTAAGAGATGTTATGCATGGTTTCAAGGCATTTCTTGAGGAGACTTAAATGACTTTGATAAATAAAAAAAAAATGATTGTTTTTAAGGCAGGTCTCACCTTAACTTGGTCTTGAACATCCTGAAGAAAATGTACAACTACTAGAGATATACAACACAATGCTAAAGTAATGTTTTAAATGAAACTCAAATCATCAATACCTTTTGACAATTTCCAGCTTAACTGGTAGCTGACTACTGTTACAGATTAATGGACTACACAGGGTTTCAGTTGTGTAATGCTTAAGAAAAGTCACCAGGAGAAAATATCTCCCAGTCAATCTTTAGACAGTACTTAAAATAAAAAATATCAACCGAGCTCTCCAACATAGCTCTTTCAAATTCAACTGACACCCCATCCTGTGCAACAACAAAACAAAAAGATATGGAAATTCTGGGAGCTAAAGAAGTTGCTACAGCCTTGAAAAACTCCATGCCCCCACACAATCTAAGCAACTAGTTGGCAAGTAGTGCACCTGAAATTAACATCTTCCTTCCGGAGTATATAAATAAAAATACTGGCATTGG
>PVLA01019826.1:0-11450 GCA_004027455.1 Hydrochoerus hydrochaeris
CCTGCACCTGTCCCCTGGGATCCTATCAGCCCTGCTCTTTCACCTCTCCCCTGCCAAAGCCCGCTGCCCAGCACCAGTGCAGCTGCCTCCGTGGCAGCCCTGTTCCCCTCTCGGCTTGGGGAACACTCAGAGACCACAGAGAACCCACTCCTCACTGCAATCTCATCTGTTTGATTTTATTCTTCCCCCAGCCTGACTGTGAGGTATTATGAGGACTGGCTGGCTGAAGGTCAGATGGTGGGGATGCAGTTGGGAGGGAACAGTGCACTGAAGGGACTGAAGTCTAGGGGAGGAAGTTCTATCTCTCAGGTGCAAGGCTGAGCCAGAACTGGAGCCCTGTGCGAGGCTCGCTGGATGGCACAGGTTTCTCCCTTTCAGCACCCATCGCCCTGCACCACACACCATCTGCTCCATCTCAACAGAGGGGATGCCGTGGTCCTTGTGACACAAACCCTTCTCACTCACTGAAATAGGGGCACCAGGAGAATCCAGGGTTCCTGACCCTCAGCTCCTTAACCCTTCGGAATCTCCTCAGTGTAGGAACGCCTTCAGCTCTAAGGACGCAACATACATGCAGCGCTACAGACTGAGTTAATCATCAATCCTGCCCCTGTGATGAACCCTCCCGCAAAATCACTCCCGGAAAACCCTTGCACTACAGAGTTCAGGGAGCATCCAGCTGCTGAACATGTGGAGGTGCCTGAGGGTGGCGCACCTGCAATGGCACCGCAGCTCTGGGTCCCTCCCACACCCCTGGGTGCCTCTTCCGTCTGGCTTTTCATCTGTAACTTTCTAATAAATGGCTAAATAGAAGTAAGGGCTTCCTGGGGTTCTTCGAGTGGCTCAAGCACATTAATCAAACCCGAGGAGGGCGTCCTGGGAACCTTGAACATGGCTGGTCATTCGGAAGCACAGGTCACAACCTGGGATTTGAGACTGCTCTCTGAAGTGGGGGCAGTGTGGGACTGAGCCCTTACCCTGTGTGATCTGCACTAACTCTGGGTAGCGTCAAAATTGAGTTCAACTGTGGGACACCACAGGGAATGTCCCCGAAGATTGCTGAGGGTTTGGAGAACAGCGGCGTGGAGCACATGACGAGCACACAGGCTGGTTTTTCCTATTTCACACATAGCCCTTCGCGGTTAAAACACTTGTCAGACTAGGACTAGCCCAGCACTCCCTCAGGTGTATCAAAAACACTTATACACAGCCACGTTATACACATACATTCATTTATTCGTTCTTGCCTTTGCTGGCAGTACCAGAGATCGGACCTCAAGCCCAGGACACTTGCCACTGAATTACATCCTCAGCCCTTTCATTCTCAGACACCATCCCACTTAGTTGCCCAGGTTCATCTCAAACTTGACATCCTTCTACCTTGGTCTCCCAAGTAGCCAGGATTACAGCTGTGTACCACCATGCCTGACTTCGGATTTCCCACATCAGGAACGAGATAACAATGTCAGCTCCTAACACATCTATCCAAAACTTTATTGGAGGATCCAGCCAAGGCTGGCAATTAGGCGGGAAAACTAAATAAAAGGCATCAGATCAAGAAGGAAGTAAAACTCTCCCTATAATATCTAGTCACAGATATTAGGATCTTATATACAGAAATTCACTATAAACTATTAGAACTAGGTAGTTAAGTTCAGCAAAGTTGAAGCACACAAGATCAATATACAAAACTCCATTATATTTCTATACATTCACAGTCAACCATGAAAAACTAAGAAAAACATTCTAATTACAACAATAAAAAGAAAACATTTAGAATTAAATTTAACGAAAGGAGTGTGAAATACATCCTCTAAAAACTAAAAAACGGTGTTTAAAAAATCAGACCTACACTGAAAGTCATCCTATAATCATGAAGTAAAAGACATAAAACTATTAAGATGATAATATTTGCTAATTTGTCTACAGATTCAATGCAATTTCAACAGCCTTTTTTTTTTTTAAACAGAAATGGGTAAACTGTTCCTAAATTTCATACTAAATGGTAAGAGATCTACAACAGTTAACATGAAAAAGGGCCACAATAGGGCAACTCGCATTGCCAAACTTAAAACACTACTACGGAGCTTTCAGAATCAAGACGCTGCAGAAATAAGTCCACACATCGATGGCCAACTGACTTTCAACCAAGATGCCAAGATCATTCGTTGAAAAAAGAACAGTACTTTTTACAAATGATGCTCAGAAGAATGGATATCCATATACAAAAGAAAATCTGGACTCCTTCATACAACACAAAAATTAAAATAGATGAAAAAGTTAAAGGTAACAGCTAAACCTCTTGGAAAAAACATTGGTGTAAATCTTTGTAACTGAGTTAAGCAATGGTTTCTTTAATATGACAGCAAAAGCATGCAAAACAAAGAAAACAACTGATAAATTAGACTTCATCAAAATTAAAATTTTTGTGCTTTGGAAAACACCATCAAAAAAGTGAAGAGTAACACAAGCAAAGAAAATATTTGCAAGCCACATATGTGATAGCAAGGCTGTAACCAGAAATGCAAAGAATTCTTAAAATTCAGCAATAAAAACACAATGCTATTTAACATAGGCAAAAGATCCCAATAGGCATTTCTCCAAGAAGGTATACAAATGCCCAGTAACCATGAAAAGATGCGCAATGTCATAGCTATCAGGGAAATGACAAAGTCACAGTGAGGTACCATTTCATATCTACTAGGCCTGTGGTAACAGTAACAACAGTAAAGCAGATAGCAACACCTGTCAGTGAAGATGTTCAGAAATCAGAAGCCTAATACTACACACTTGTACACTGTGAAGGGAAGGAAATGGTACATCTAACTAACCACTTTGAAAAAAGCATGGCAGTTCCTTAAAAGGTTGAACATGGAGCCATCATGTGACCTGGTAAATCCTCTTCTTGGGTATACAGCTGAGAGCATCGAAACCATGTACATCCACACCAAGACTCATACATGAGGGTGCTACTGTGGTATTTATTACTCACTACAGTCAACAAGTATCCACCAACAGATGAATGGGTGAATCATAATATATGCTTCACAGTAAAGTGTCACCTTGCAATTGGAAATAAAGTACTAATTTGTACAATAACATGGATGAACCTTAAAAATACTCTAAGTGAAAGAATTCATTCACAAAAGGCCACATAATACAGGGTTCTATTTCTATGATATGTCCTGCTGGGCCTGGTGGTACACGTCTATAATCCCAGCACTTGGGAAGCTGAAACAGGAGGACTACTGTGAGTTCAAGCCTAGCTTGAACTACATAGACTAAGACCCTGTCTCAAAGGAGGGGGAGAATATATATATATACATACACACACACACACACACACACACACACATATATTCCAGAGCTGGCAAATCCACAGATAGAAAGTGGATCACAGATTCCCAGGGGGCAGAGGGACAAAAAAGAAGGTGAGTGACTACTAAAATGAATAGGAGTTTCTTTACAGGGTAATAAAAATGTCCTAAAATCTGTGGTGACGCTCATACAACTCCTTGATTATACTAAAAGTCACTTAACTATACACTTAAATATGCAAATCACACATGAACTAGATGAATATGTAAATGTTACATAGAAGTTACCCAATTTTACTTCCTTGTACTGTCCTCTCTGCATTCTTTTACAATTCACAAACAGAAGAAAGTCAGGAGAGAACAAAGGAACTATGAAGAGGGATGGTCAACTGCATGTCTGGGCCCTGTGGACCTTCTGGGGAAAGGTGGTGGTCCCCACTTACCTGCATCAACGGCACACGGGTAATGGTAGCGGAAGGAGCAGCCTTTGTTGTAGCAGCCCAGGGTGGCGCCAGCCTCCTGGCAGTGGGAGCATTTCTGAAAGGAAGGAAGGTAGGAAGAAGCCAGGTCAGTACGCAGACTCCCCAACCCCACAAGCCGTCCCCAGAGCCCACCGATCAGACAGAGGCAGAAGAGGAACCTGGGGCAGAATGGGCCACTCAGTCCCTGACACACCACAGGAGGCTCCCCCATGGCATTTTAAGGCCAGACTTCACAAATGATCTCAAATCAGACAACACACCGGAAGGAAAGGGGAGGGCAAGGCCAGCAGGGCCAGACCAGCACCCCACAGCACACGGTGAGCACATGGCCAGCACAGCGCTGCACCTGGTCCTGCCTCTGGTGCCCCAGGGGTCCACCTGCTTGCATCCTCTGCTGGTCATTTCCTTTCTGCCACCTGAGCTGCCTGAAGATGCTATCTCTCTCTCTCTCTCTCTCTCTCTCTCTCTCTCTCTCTCTATATATATATATATATATATATATATATATATGTCTTTCAGAATAAAAGTGGAATTTGGTTTCTAGTTCTTATAAGATTCTTATTTTGATCTACTTACCCCAAATGCCCAATACACGTATACTTCCCTTTTCAGAAAATATGGGCTCCTATGGGCAAGCAGTATTTTTACACATGAATCCTATTTTAAATGCACTAGGAAAGCTGCCATGCATCCCTGGCTAAGTGAGAGATTACTCTGCAATGGCGATGCTCCTCCTTAGATGGGCTGGTTTTCTCAAAGCTTGGCACATCTCCATTGCCCCTGATGTGATGGCGGAGAGCGCTCACCGTCAGCATAGGAAGTACGTGTGGCATCAACCACGATCGTATTTGTAAAATTCAACCACACAAGGGCCTGCGCAGGAAGGAAGCAGATTCTGCAGGTGGCCTTGGCACACCCGGAAAGCTAAGCAGGAGACACGGACAGCGGGGGCTGCTTCTGTGAAAGATGAGGTAAGTATGTTCCCCACGTGCTCGCACTAGAGCAAGAGCTGCTCAGGCCCTGAGCGCAGAGGCCGAGTCCACACACTGACACCAGCCTTAGGAGCCTCACACTGGCCCTGCACCAGGACACGCGACAGATGGACATGAATTCACTCATTGCATGAACGTGTGAAACATCCCTGCTTACGGATTAGAAGTCTGCTCCACCAGAGGCAAGTACCTTGTTTCAGATCAGAGTGGAAAACAGACACACGAAGGAGCAGAAGATAAGTCCTACAAGAACCCTGCCCTCCTCTCGAAAGCTCAAGACCCTCCTGAGTGCTGAGGACAAGTAAATGCTTACCACGTGCCTCTCACCCCTGCTAGGAAAGCCAAGGTCACATGGCCTGGTGTACACCAAGGACAGCGAAGAGCCGGTCCACAAGTTCAGGTTATCACCCCCTGTGCTATGGCAACTTCAGGGTGCACAACTCACCACCAACCCAAGGGAACCACCTCAGCTGGCCAGAGGCCAATGGGCAGCCTGCAGGGAGCCTGAACATTCAGCTGTCCACAGGGTTTGCTGCAGGCCCTCCCCTCACCTCCCTGGGGGTTAATCTCAGCTGGAGGTGGCCTTTTAGGAAAGGGTGTGTCCAGCATTTCTGGAAGGAATGCCTGCAGGGAAGAGACAAGAGGAAGGAACAGGCCATCCTCTGAGGACCAGACAACAGCAAATGTGGCAACTATCTTGTCATCACAAGGGGACAGCCCTGAAGACAAAGCCAATCTGCTGGGGACAGCACAGTGACAAGGTGGAGAGATCCAGACCTGTGACACTGTTAAGCAGTAAACTAACCAACCTCAGGACCACCTAATCCAGACTTGTTACAGCACAAGACACTTAAAAACTAAACCCTACTTTTCCACTTCCTTATCTGCAGTGGGAGTATGCTAACTGATAAAGGGAGGAACCTACTATTTGGAGCACTGCTGCACAAGGGGCAGGTGCCCAGGCCCTTGAACCTAACTAAATGACTACCTGCTGAGCCACTCTGCCACTGTCTAGTGTTCCTGCCTGTCCAAATCCCTAACCTTTCTCCCCTGAACCTGCCAGTGTGGCAGGAGCCAACACTTGCCTCCAGAAATACTGTGGACACATTAATGCAGGCTTAGAACAGGGGCTGGATGGAAAGTGTCAGTAATGTGACCCGAGGGACCACATGCCAGACACAGCTAGGGTCCCTGCCCCTGCATGAAAAGCAGCCTGCAGAGCAGACCTTGCCTTGTCACTGCCCTGCTTAACGGAGCTGTGGAGCTGGGCTGACTGCAGGTTCCCTTCCCGACTCAATACCTGCATTTCTGGCCCCTGTGGGGCTCCCAAAGCAACCTGCTCTGAGCCAGTACCCAGACCCCACGGCCATCTTTTTCATGAAGAAAGCAAACTTGACACTCACTCGCCAGGAAATTACATCAGTGAAATGATATTTGCTGCTGTTGCTTTTTTCTTTTCTTTTCCTTTTTAAAGTACTGGGGACTGAACTGTAACAGCAAGCCGTGAGATACATCCTCACTCCTTTTGATTTGCTTTCTTTGGAAACAAAGTTTTCCTTAGTTTCCCCAGCTGATCTCAAACTTGCAATCTTCCTGCCTCAGCCTCCAAGTATTTGGGATTACAGGTGTGCACTGCCCTGTCTGGCTAATCATGCTTGCTTCTTTCAGTTAAAAAGCATGATCAATTTACCAAATTACATCTAAAGGAGAAAGTCCCTGCAGGGCTTATTAGGACCTTAGAGAAAGTACGTTGGATACAGAATAGACAGAGGCCCCTCTGCCAAGCATCACCAGAACCTGCTGGAAATGTGGATTCTCAGCCATACACACCATGCCCCAAGGCACCCCCCCATCAATGCTCACGCACAGCACCTTTCACAGTCACTGGTCTAATCCAGCTCCCTCTTTTTAGATGCGTACAACAGAACCCCAGAGAGATAGGACGACAGGCTAGACTCCAGGTCTCAGAAGATCAGGTTAGTGCTTTCTCCACTAACTTCTGTCCCCTACAAGGCACTCTACTCGTTATAGATGTGGGAAGCTGAATGACTCCCCTAACAAGATTCCCCATCTGAATCCCCAGAACCTCAGACTGTTTAGTCTAACAGTAACTCTGAAGGTGTGATCAAATAAAGGCCTCAAGTCAGGAGTGTATGCTACACTGTCCAGAAGCCCAGTCTGATCACAAGAGCTCAAAAAAGCAAAGATCCTGCTCTGATGGGGCCCAGAGTCACAGGCTTTAGGAAGCAGGGTTACAGAGATCGAGGGTGCTGGCTTCAAAGGTGGAGGAAAGAGCCCAAGTCAAGAAGCGTGGGTGGCTGTAGAAGCTGGACAAGGCAAGCAAACAAAGTCTTCCCTGGAGCCACCAAAGAGGAGCACAGACCAGCTGAACCCTGAGGTCCAGCACAGTGGGACTTCTGGGAACCCGCAACGGGGAAGTATCAGTACGTGGTGCTTGTGACGCAGATTACAGAAACTAACATGTGGGGATTTCCCAAGAAGCTGGGATGAGAGAAGAGACTGCTCATTTTCCCTTTATGTCCTCCAATGTAACACATTTTCCCTTCATGGGAACACCCACAATTTCACTCACTTCTCATCAGGCCAACTGGGGCATCCTGAGATCCCCTAGGAGGAATGACAGGTCTGTTTCCAATGTCCTTTTTCACAGCTGAAGAAACAGAAGCTAAAGCAAAGGAACCTGCTGATCTGGGGAGTATCAAAACTTAGAACTACAGCCTTTTTTCTTCTGACCCCAAACTCAACATCTTCACACCTTACCACGCTGCCTTCTAGTGCCTGCCCTTCACTGGCTCAGCTACTGAGTGTTTGAAACGTACCTCTGTGTCAGGAGCCCAAGACAGAATATAAAAACTTTACCTGTACAAAGCCTCTCTTTTTATTCCCAAATCCACTGTCGTGCCAGTATAATCTCCCATTGTGTGTTTATTCTTAACCTTTTACCTGAAGAAACGATTTGCACTCTCACTCTCCCATCCTGCTTGGCAAATGTCCTGTGACCACACTGCTGCTCCACCTTTAGTGTCATTCACTCCTGGGGGAGGTGAATCCATACACCGAGGGCCCCACACAACATGAGACATGGGGCGCAGGAAGGGGAGGGTTCAGCAGTTGTTACAAAACCAAGATTTGCTTTTCAAATAAGCAAAAGCCCAAAATTCTGATCCTTTAACAGGATATTTTCATTTATCACAGAAGAGAATAAAAGCTCTTTTCAAGTAACTCTGACAAAGAACCTGGCACTCTGTGATAGTGTAAACTTGGGAAATAGATTACGAAGTAGTAATTATTAGTTTCTGGGTGGGTTTAAAGAGACAGGAACGCTGACCCAGCACTTACCACTGTGTGGGCTGCAGGGCTTGCAGACTCAGGCGGCAAACTGCAGGGGCTGAATGGACAAGGAGCCCTCATCCTCAGTGGGAAGCTCCCAGGAAGATTCTGCAGGCCTCTTGCCTCCCAGAGCAGCTCTTCCCCGAGACATAGGGGTGACCTGAATAATCACGCTGTTTCATGAGCATCTCAGAGCAGCCCTGAGTGAGCAGGCGTGCAGCCATTGGGTCAGAGCATTATTAGCACATCGATGGTGCCCAGTTGGTCCGGGGAAACCTCGCAGATCACACACACCACCGCTGCTTCCTTCCACTTAGCACTGCACACACTTTTCCTCGGGCTTCCTGTACTTACTTGTTCACGTCTGTCCACCCCCTAAACTGTGAGATCCACTCATATCCTGGGGGCCTGGCCCACTGCAGGCACTGAAAATGTGGGCTGAGGGAACAAATGCAAGGTCTGACACACTCCAGAGCTTGGAGGAAACTAACAAGGTGACTTTTCAGTAAGTTAAAGAGACCATGCTGGTAGAGCTTGGAGAATGTGGAACAAGGTGTACATTTTTGGCCACCAGCAAGAGGTTTTTCCCTTCTAATTATGCCTCCTATATCTAAGACAGAAGACTCTGCTGCCTACCTACGTACTCCTGCTACGTGGCAGCAATGTGATCTACTTCTCTGTCGCCCTGGGAGCACGCACCTTTGATGCAACCCTGCATCCTACCAATTTTCTTTCAAGACTACTTCAAAGTCTTGGCCAAAGCAATCCATGTTTTAGTCCTTGCTTTCTTGGAGCTACACGTTCTCCTCACCCAGCCTCCTAAGAGCTTATGCACTGTGCACTCTGCTGCCTGCTGTCCTCCCCAAGGGTACCTACCCCAGCCCCAGGACCCACACTGCAGCCACCCTGAGAACCAGAGCGCCTCAGCTCTCTGGGGGTCCATTTGCTCAGTGCTACTACACAATGCACTACTACAGTGTACTGGTGTGAAACTTGCACTTCTACTCACAGCTGTTCCAGCCAGAGCGCTCTCGGATCCTGAATCCTCTACTGGCACACCCTAATAAACTGTGATGATGCCAGTGTAAGACAGCAGGCAGCCAGTCATGTCAGCAGCATTTGCTGCGGAAAGGCTGATTATGTACTGAAGATGGAAGTTCCACATGTAACACGCTGGTATAATATAACTATTAACCTGTTATTTATTTATTTATTTTGGTACCGGAGATCCAACTCACGACCTCATGCTTGCCGGGCAGGCGCTTATGCCACTGGGCTAATTCCCGGCCCAACGTAACGATTATCCAGGTCCAGAGCAGCACAGGGCTTGCAGAAAAGCAGCTGAAATTGTCGTCACATGTATGACAGCCAACAGCCATTCCATCGATTTAGCTTCATTGTAACATGCGTATTTGCTTTACCTTCCTTATAAATTTGGGAGAAATAATGAAAACTTTTGTAAGCTACCAAGTTATATAACTATTAGGTCTTACAAAATATGTAAAAGTATCTTTGTATGTAAGTGCCATATTCTTGCAGTAGCAATGTCAAAATCAGGCATAATACACATTAAGTAGCCTACAAAGGCAAAGCAAGTTAAAAGTTATGTTTTTGGGAACTCATTTTTTCCCTCTTAGAATAGTACCTGAAACCGACACCTGCTGTCACAGCCTTTTAATAAACAATAATACAGTATTTTATCTTTGCGGGTGAGGATCGTCAGCTCCTTGCCTATTATTTTCAGTGTTGTCCTTCTGTCTTCAATAAACAGGAACTCTTTCTGTGTTGTTTTTGTTTCTGTTTCTTTTTTGACACAGCATGTGGATATGCAGTTCAGGCTGGCCTTGAACTCCCTTTGTAGCCCAGGCTGGTCTTGAACTCACGGTGATCGTCCTGCCTCACCCTCTCAAGTGCTGGCATTGTAGACATGCGCCACCACACCTGGCAACAGGAACTGTTTCTAAAGTTTTCTAAAGTATTTTACCTTGGAAGAAAAGACATTAAATAAATCAGGACTATGCTGGGCGTGGTGGCACATCCTGGTAACCCCAGCACTCAGGAGGCTGAGGCAAGAGGATCACTGTAAGGTTCAAAATCAGCCTGGGCTACAAAGTGCATTCAAGGCCAGCCTGAGCTGCATAGCGAGACTCTGTCTCAAAAAGGACAAATAAAATACAATAAAAAGATTAAAACTACGCAGGACCACATATAAATGAAACAGGAACATCAGAAACTATCCCTGAAGGGCACACTGAGTGCAGCCAGAATGAGAAGAGGCGCCCTGCAGCCTCCCCTGCCATGCCCTGTGTTTTGTGCACTGCAGGCTTGCTGCCTCCACCAGTCTCCTGCCACTGCCCCTGGCCGTGGAGCTCTCTGGTACGGGCACCCTCGCTGCTCGCTCTGGTTACACTAAGCTGGAATAACCTGGGTCCTGCGGACACCCTGCTGATCCAGAGGCTGGAGACTGGGCAGAGGCGTCCCCTGCTCTCACCACACACTATGAGCCTAGCACAGCCCACATGTTCTGCCTCCTGAGAGCGCTCTGCTTCCCATGCTGGTAAGCCAAGAAAGGCACTGTCACATGAACTCTTCAAATGCAACTGCCACCTTTCAACAGGCAGCTGTCCATCTCGACCCCATCTCCTCCCATAAACCTCCCACCAAGAAGGACTCTGTTGCTGACCCTGAGAAGCATTTCCTTGGGGAGGTTTTCCAAGCTATGCTATAAACCTAAGTATAGTAAGTTTTTCTGTGATGCAAAGGACGCACATAAAGTGATGCAATCATGCAAGGTCAAAACCCGAGCCCAGCTGGTCAGGCACCATCTCCCTGCTCCAGCCCTGGCCTCTGTTTCAATCCAATGGGGGCCCCTGCTCCCTGCTTCCCTGCCTGCTGCGTTCCCACAGGCAGCCAGCCCCTCTGCAGCTAACAGGGAAGTTAGGAAGCTTTGAAGCAGTTCAGGGGGTTGATGAAAGGACTCTCTTCCCTTGAGAACAGTGTCCTTTCTTACCTTTCTGTACTTCATTAACCAAACACAGGGCAGTGTTAGAGCTTGGCATAAGTGATGCCATCTTGAGCCCTGCATTTAACTAGTGCCCTGTATTCAGGAAAATGGAATACTACTCGGGGTATAAGTCCCATGAGAAAAGCAGAATGAGCTGTACCTACAGGAGAAAAATTAACCTGCTGAGCACAAGAAGCAGGATACAGGTGTCAACTGAAAATTAATGAAAGATTCAAGCTAAATGGTTTTCAACAGGATGTCTTTTGTGATTCTCTCTTTTAAAAACTGTAACTTTCTAGGTCCA